>PVHP010036619.1:0-17810 GCA_004024765.1 Zapus hudsonius
CCCCCCCCCACTCATCCTGTGGATCTGCCCCGCCCCACCACGCCCCACCCCCTTGCTGCTTTAGTGCCTTTTACCTTTTTTTTGTTGTCGTAGTTGTTTTTTTCCCTTTTTCTTTCATTTTTCTTTCCCTCCCGCCCACCGGAAATTCTGCTCTGCAGCCCCTCCCCTAGCCTCTACATCTCCCACAAGGGTCTGCCCCGCCCCGTTACGTGCCTATTTCCTTTTTAATTTTTTTATTCTTTTTTCCTTCTTTCTTTTTTTTTCTTTTCTCTCTCTTTATCTTTTTTCCTATTCTTTCTAACCCTACAACTTCCTTGAGCCCTGACCTCACGGTTTCCCCGCCTATCTACCCCTGCAGCTCCCCCAACCCCAACTCCTCACAATATCCCTGCCCACCATCTCTGCGTAATCCCCCAAGCACTGGTCGCTGAGGTATCCTTAAGCTCAGGTTTCTGCAGTTCTCCTACGTGCCCACTAGCCCCTGTGGCTCTACCGCAACCTGGTTCCCACGGTTTCCCCACGCAATATATAGTCTGTGGATGGCCAGTGATAGGCAGTTGACCCCCTTCCCTGTCTTACCTTGTCTCCAAGGTGTCCTGCACCCCCCTAGCAGGCTACATGGGACCTGTTACCACACCCTCCACTTACTAAGTCCCCATAGCCCCACACCCTTCCTAACAGGTTACCCCCAGTATCACCATCAAAGTCCATCCAGTGATCTGAGGGCACACAGATTAAACAAGCGAGGGCCCAACCCTACCAGTGTGGCCCAGTGTCCTCCCAGAACACACTAGCAAAGTGTAATCAGATCAAAGGAATTCCACTAATCACCCCAATGGAATTGAAATGGGCAAATCTCAACGCAAGAATATAGCACCAGCTGAGGAAACCACACCAAATGGCAACAACGATACCACTAAAGAGAGAGAGCAGAGGCAGGCCCAGGAAGACACGACACTAAACCCTGATCATACTGGCACAGATCTCAAGGAGAACTTAATGTTAGTCATGCAAGAAAAGATGGACCAACATAATGAAAAGGTACAAAGTCAGCTCATTAGCTTTGCCACCAGGCTTAATATAATTGAGGAGAACCTAATGAACTTCAGAAGAGACCTATCAGAAATAAAGACAAACCTGTAAACTGAGGGTATCAAAAACCAACTTTCCAAATTAACCGAAGATATCTGCAAATACAAGAATGACTGTCAGGAAGAAGTAATTAAACCAAACCTTGAAATGAAAACATCTCAAAAGGATGCTAGAAGGAACCCAAAAAGAAGTTGCAGAAAACAAAAACCATATTGAAATAATAAGAACGTCCCTAGAATCTCTTACTAACAGGATTAACCACTGGGAAAACAGAACCTCAGACATGGAAGACAAAACAGAGTAGAATTCAAGAGAAATCAGAAACTTGACAAAATTCAAAAGAGCAAGTGAACAAGACTCAAGGGAAATGTAGGATACCATAAAAAGACCTAATCTCAGGATCATGGGGATCCCAGAAGGAGAAGAAAACCAAGCTGGGGCACAGAAAATATTTTCAACAGAATTATTCAAGAAAACTTTCCACACTTGGCAAGAGATAGACCTGTACTTCTAAAAGAGATACGGAGGGCCCCAAACAAATTGGACCAAAGGAGGAACACCCCAAGACATATCTTAGTTACAATGCCAAACATTGTGGATAAAGAGAGAGTCCTTAGAGCAATGAGAGAAAGGAAACTCACTTATAAAGGAAAACCCATCAGAATCACCTCAGACTTCTCCAGAGAAACTTTAAAAGCCAGGAGAGCTTGGAACAAAGCGATCCTAGGCCTGAAGAAGTACGGGTTCCAACCTACACTACTGTACCCAGCAAAGTTATCCATCATAATAGATGGAGAAATGAAAGTATTCCATGAAATTAACCAGCTCTACAATTACTTGAACACAAAGCCAAACTTTCAGAAGATACTTCACAAGATATCCCATGTAGATGAGACAAACATTCAACCTCAGCAAAGGAACAGAGAACAAGCAAGGTAACACCAAAGAGATAATAACAACAGCTCAGATATCAACCTCCATATTCCTTCCAACATGGCAGGGTTTAAAGCAAACCTCACAGTTATAACTTTGAATGTAAATGGACTCAACTCTCCTACAAAAAGACACAGGATCTCAGGTTGGATCAGGAAAATGGACCCTTCCATCTGTTGCCTTCAAGAAACACACCTTATCACTAAAGACAGCAACCTACTGAGAGTAAAAGTGTAGAAAACAATTTTCCAGGCATGTGGGAATAATAAAAAAGCGGGTATAGCTACTCTAATATCTGACAAAATAGACTTTAAACCAACAGCAATAAAAAAGGAAGAGGATGGCCTCTTCCTACTTATTAAGGGAATGATACAACAAGAAGACATCACTATAGTAAATATGTATGCACCAAATGCAAGGGCCCCTCAGTTCATTAGGCATAAATTACTCAAAAGCAAAGCAGATATAGATGCCAACACCATCATATTAGGAGACTGTAACACTCCACTGTCATCACTAGACAGATAGTCCGAACAAAAGACAAACAGGGAAATAAAGTTGCTAAATAGCACCATAGACAAACTAGGGATAACAGACATTTACAGAACATTCCATCCCAAGGACAAAGATTACACATTCTTCTCAGCACCACATGGAACCTTTTCCAAAATTGACCACGTTTACTAGGCCATAAATCATCCCTCAACAAATTCAGAAAGATCAGTGTAATCCCCTGCATCATATCGGACCACAACGCATTAAAGCTAGAAATTAACAATGGAAGAGGATCCAAAAATTTCAATAGATATTGAATGGGTCAAATAAGAAACCAGACAGGAAATCTAGAATTTCCTAGAAACAAATGATAATGAGGACACAACCTTTCAGAACTTATGGGACACAATGAAGGCAGTCCTTAGGGGGAAATTCATTGCACTAAATGTCTTCATAATGAAGACAGAGGTCTCAAATCAACCAGCTATCCTCCCACCTAAGGTCATTAGAACAGATGGAAAAATTCAAGCCTAGGAGCTCGAGACACAATGAAATAATTAAGATCAGAGCTGAGATTAATGACTTGGAAACAAAGAAAACAATTTAAAAAATAGAGTTGGGTCTTTGAAAAAGTCAATAAGATTGACAAACCCCTGGCCAATTTAATCAAACAAAAAACAGAGACGGCCCAAATTAACAAAAGAAAGAATGACAAGGGCGAGATCACAACAGATCCCAAAGAGATTGGAAGCATCATCAGGTCATACTTCCAAAACCTATACTCCACAAAATTAGAGAACCTGGAAAAAATGAATAAATTCCTTGGCACCTACCAACTACCAAAGCTCAGAACAGAGCAGGTAAAGATCCTAAACAATCCGATAACAATCACAGAGATTGAATCAGTAATCAAGAACCTCCCCAAACGGAAAAGCCTAGGTCCAGAGGGTTTCTCAGACGTATCCTACCAAACCTTCATCATAAACTGAAACCTCTCTTTTTGAAGCTTGTCAGGGGCATGGAAAAACAGGGCAGGCTCCCAAACTCCTTCTATGAAGCTGACATCGCCCTAATTCCCAAACCAGGCAAGGATGCAACAAGAAAAGAAACCTACAGACCCATATCCCTGATGAACTTTGACACAAAAATCCTAAACAAAGTCCTAGCAAACAAAAAAAAAAAATTACACAGGAGGTATCATCACACCTGACTTTAAAACATACTACCAAGCCATAGTAACTAAAACAGAATGGTATTGGCAGAAAAACAGTCTGACCAGTGGAATAGAATTGAAGATCCAGCCTTTAATGCAAGTAACTGCAGCGACTTCAACAAGGGTGCCAACAATGTATGCTGGGCTAAAGATAGCATCTTCAATAAATGGTGCTGGACAAATTGGATAAACACGTGTGAAAAAATGAAAATAGACCCAGTCCTTTCACCATGCACAAAGATCAACTCCAAAATGATCAGAGACCTCAATATTAACCATACAACCCTAAACACCCTGGAAGAAAAAGTAGGAGGAACCCTACATGAGATAGGAGTAGGGAATTAGTTCCTGAGCAAATCTCCGGCAGCCCAGGAAGTACAACAGTCACTTAACCAATGGGACCTGATCAGGCTCAAAAGCTTCTGTACAGACCAAAAAAACACCATTCTTAGAGTCAATAGACCCCCTTCAAACTGGGAGATGATTTTCACCAGCTACAACTCGGACAGAGGCCTAATTTCTAGAACCTACAGAGAACTCAAAAAAATTAATAACAAAAACCCAAACTGCCCCCTCGCAAAATGGGGCACTGATCTCAACAAAGAATTCACAGAGGAGGAAACACAAATGGCCCTTTTGCACCTGAGAAAGTGCTCAGCATTCTTCAGCATCAGGGAAATGCAAATCAAAACGACAATGAGATACCACCTTACCTCTGTCAGAATGGCAATCATAAAGAAAACCAACAACAATCGTTGCTGGCGAGGATGTGGGGAAAAGGAACCCTCATTCACTGCTGGTGGGATTGCTAGCTTGTTCAATTATGGAAAGCAGTGTGGAGACTCCTCAACAGAATGGACATAGAACTACCAATGGACCCAGCTATTCTTCTACTAGGCATCCCAAGATGTCACATCTCGTCACAGAAACATTTGTACAACCATATTTGTAGCAGCTTAATTCATAATAGCCAAGAATTGGAATCAACCCAAATGCCCATCCATGGAGGAATGGACAGTGAAACTGTGGTATATTTACACGATGGAATTTTACTCAGCTGAAAGGAAAAATGACATATCAAAATTTAGGAAAAAATGGTCTGACTTCGAGCAGATCTTACTAAGCAAACTCTCAAAAGAACAGAGAAATCGAACGCCACATATTCTCCCTCATATGTGGTCCTTAACCAGGATAACCATAAACTCTATGCAGACTAGTAGAAAGAAGTGCGAGGTTATGAATGAGGGGTAAGAGATGGGGGAGGGGAACGGCTCAAGCATGAGGCTAAACCAAATTGTGTTCAAAAACACAAAATCCTCACGAGCATACTGTAACCTATTGTGCAAGTAGTGGGCGTTGACTGGCAAGAGGGGCCATGAGTAGCAGGGGAGAGAGTCTAAGCCTGTGAATAATTGATCAGTCTGACAACCCCTGGTCCCAGTCACCGCTTCCTTCCCTCACTGAGCTGTTGACCAAAGTGACCCATGAGGTTCCAAAAACAAGACAGAATTCTGTCAAAGCCCTTGAATGCCCTCCCCAGGCCTGAGGCCAAACCCTGTTGCTGAAGAAACCACAGAATGCCACCGATCAGCATCAAGAGACCCTTCAAGGTCCGGAATGGTAACCAGCCCCCAGATACCAGTTAGTGCAGTGCTGGAAGGCACTTCACAAGCTGCCATGGGAAGCTGATCAGCAACAGCTGGAGTAAACAGAGACAACTGGCATGAAACACAGTCTGTGGCCATGAGTAGACTGACCCCACCTCCTACTGGGAGAGAACAGTGAACCAAGAAAGGAGCACTCGTGCAATGGAGAAACCTGGGCCTGGGGGAGTCAATCAACAGCTTTTAGATTCGGTCAAATATTCCACTTAGTGAGGGGGAACCCTTGACTGGAACTGTGGATTCAGGGCGATAGGCACTGGATCCCATACTCTTGGGCTCACAAGAAAAGATGCAATATGGGAGCGATTGACAGGGAGGCTACTAAAAGTAGAATCTAGGTAATTCAGAATTGTATCTATTTATTAACCTGTACTGATCTCACTCTCCGATGGAGATTGTGTTTGTATTTTTCAGGATACAACGAGAGAGCTGTGGCCCATCTAATCCTACCATCCGACCATAGGCAGATAGCTGAGATCCTGGCAAGAGATGAGCCACCACAGTCATACCGTGGAGGATCCATATGAGGCCCGCAGATAATGAGGGGATGAACAAGGGACCCACAGCCACAGCCATTCAATCAACACAGGATAAGCCAGTGAGACAGAAACCAACGATTTCTGACACAAAGACCCCTAAGCTCACAACATTGAAGCAGCCTTAATACCCACCACGATTCAGGGAACTGAGCGGAGAGGGGGTGGAAAGATTGTGAGAGCTCTGGTGGGGGAGACTATCCAGAGGCATGGCACCCTTCAGTAACAACACACTTGGGCCAGGAGTACCGGGCTGAGTACTAGGCTGTCCATGGTCCACTGCCACAAGGACTGATCCAGGAGGCCCATGGAGGAGGATATCCAGCTGATTGGGGATGCGGAGGGGGGCATTGGGGAATTGGGGATAACAACTCATTGTTTGCCCACTAAATAATGTAATTCATTATGGAAAAAAAAATATATATATATATGTAAAAATTTTCTATTTTTTATTAGCTTTGATAAACAATCTTGTCCAAGGGATATGTCCATTTTGTCCCTTGATGTGTCCTCTGGCAATACTTAATGATTCTTTTCTGCCTCCCTTCCTTTTCTTTTTTCTTCCTTCCTTTTCCTTCTTTCCTTCCCCTCCCTCCATCCCTTATTTGCCTCTTCTTTTTCTTTTTTCATCCCTTTCCTTTTTCTTTTCTTCCTTCTTCTTTTCCTCCTTCCTCCTTCCTCCTTCCTTCCTTCTCCCCCTTTTTTACTATCTTTCTCTCATAGAAACATCACAAACTAAGGAAGAGAAGTAGTGAAAGATGGTGTCATGGTTTGATCCAGGTGTCCCCCACAAACAAATGAATGTGTTCTGATAGATTGATCCTCAGCTGATGGCAATTCGGGAATTAGAACCTCATTAGAGCCGTGTTGTTGGGGGTGGGTTTATGGGGGTTATAAGCCAGCTTCCCCTTGCCAGTGTTTGGCACACCTTCCTGCCGCTGTTTGCAGTGCTGTGGCAGAGGTGATGTCCAGCCCTCTGCTCATGCCATCGTTTTCCCTGCCAGAATGAAGTCTCCCCTCGAGTCCGTAAGCCAAATAAACCCATTCCTCCACAAGCCGCTTTTGTTTGGGTTCTTTCTGTGCAGCAACTTGAAAGCTGACTGCAACAGATGGTGTGAGGAGAAGACGGCAATTTTCCTAAAGCAACTACGAAATCAGTGCTTCTTACTTATTTCATAGGGATATGTATTCAATTTAGGAAAAGATAAATTACTTTGTGGTGAATATTTGACATGATTGTTTTTTAAAATGAAATTTTTATCTGGCTTTATTTACAAATACACATTCTCAAAGAAAAACCCAACACACTTTCTAAGGGAATGTCATATGTTGGTACAGGGAAATAAAGTTATACAAAAAAAATACAAGTTTTGTTTATGCAGAATTTAATCTTGTAAAGGGCAGGTGTGTCCCTCCTGCTGTGTTCTTGAAAGGACATACCTGCTCTTAAATAAGTTACAACCAAAGTAAAGATAGTGACATGAAAATTACTAAGAAGCAGCAGCAACTCCAGGAGTGGGGCTGGAACTCCATTAGATTTCATGTTCATTCTCTGCCACTGTGCAGTTGATAGCAAGGAAGAAAATTGAGCCATAGTAAAGGTGGTGACTCCTGTTCAGAAGTGACTTGCTGAGCTCTGCTTTGGCAATGGTGCTGGTTCATGCCTCATTACATGGCTTCTCCTGCCACTAAGTGCAATGCTACTCTCTGTAAGTTGTCCCTAAAATATTTATTTCATGAACCACTTATTAAGTTGACTAAGATCATGGTCAAGCAATAAAATACAGTATTGAAATATTTATTTCAAATTAACACTAAGAATTGTCAGAGTGTGTTATATCCACTTGAGCTACTTATAAACACTTCAGAGCTCTAGTCATTTTGGTTGGAAACTTCATATCTTATATAAATTTCTGCAAATTCATTACTCATCTGCTGTCCCTGTGTGTAATGAATTAGCATAAACAGTAGATTAGAACAACTCATATTCATCTCACAGTTTCTGAACATGAGGAGTCTAGGTCTTCTGCTCAAGATCTCACACAGCTGCTGTCAAGTATTATCCAAGGCCGTGGTCACATGGACCAAGGCTGGGAAGGACCCACTTCTAAGTTCATGTAGGTTGTTGGTAGAAACCACCCTCAACAATGAAAGGCAGTGATTATCTTACTTTTTATTGTATTAATGTATATATGTCTTAGAAATTATCATCCTAACAATTCATAAGTATAGATTTTAATAGTTAAGTAGTCACAATGTTATACAATCATTGCCACTGTGCATCTTGTAAAATGTACAACTGTATACTCGTTAAAAAGCAATCTTTCATTTCCATGGAACCACTCTTCCACTTTCTATCTCTAATTTTGATTACTTTATATACATCATCTAAGTAGAATTATGTAATATTTGGCTTTTTGTGACTGGCATATTTCACTTTGCATGATAGCCTCAAGATTCATCAATATTGTTGGATATGTGAAAATTTCTAGTTTGAGGGATGGGGTCAGGGTCTCATTATGTATTTAAGCTGTTCTCAAACTCACAATCCTCCTGCCTCTGTCTCCCAAGTACTGATTACAGATGTGTTGTATTATTCCTGACCCAATTTCTTCCTTTTTGAGGCTGGATAATATTCCATTGTATGTATATAACAAATTTTGCTTGGGGTGTTTCTGGCTTGAATAGGAAATGTTCCTCATAGACACATGTGGCATGTTCCCTTCCCACAATAGTGGCTTGATTTTGGGGAGGTTCTAGAACTTTAAGAGGTAGGGCCTAGCTGGAGGAAGTAGGTGTGGGGTGAGGGCTGTCCTTGGGGGCTGTATTATTTACCAGGTCTTTTCCTCCTTCCTCATATTCCTTCCCTCTTTCTCTCTGTTTTTTCTTCTCTCTCACCCCTTTTTCTCCCCTTTCTCTCTTCCCTTTCTCCTCTCCTCTTTCTCCTTTCCTCTTTCTCCTCTCCTCGATCTATTCTCACCTCCCTTTCATATGATGTGACTGTTCAGCTTTGCCATGAACTTTCATGGTAGACTGAAACCTATGAAACTGTGGGACAAAATAAATTCATACTTACTTATTTCCTTTAAATGCCAGGTATTCTGCTATAGCAATAGGAAAATCTGCCCAAGTCATGTTGCTTTTACATTTCAATTAGTATAAATAATGCTTCTATAAGTATAGGTGTACAAATATATCTTTATGAGATTCTTTTCTTTATTGTTTTGATTATATATCCCAAAGTGGAACTTCTGGATATATGATAATTCTGTTTTTATTTTATTTTAAAATTGAAAGTATTATCTCAACTCCAGTACCTACATATGTTTATGTCTATTAAGGACTTTTTACTCCCCAACTTTAGGTATAACTTGACAGATTATATATTACAAAGTTTTACAATGTAAAACCACAATGTGACCACTATTGCAAAGTGGTCACAACAATCAAGTTACCATGTTCATGTTCTTAGTAACCTTTGTGTATATAATAAGAATGTCGGCAGCTTACTGTCACAGCTAATTTTATGTATAAAATATAATGTTAATACTCTGCTGTATATTATATTCTCTAGAACTTGTCTTCTAGTTGAATTTGTATGAACTGATCAATTTCTTCTTTCCTCTAGCTATCAGCAGCTACCATTCGAAAACCAGTCATTATTATTGGAGGTCAAAACAATATCCAAAAGACATGAAAGTAGGAAAGCAATTAGGCAGAAAGAAGAGGGCAGTGTGGCTGGGAGGGGGATAACAATAATTGGGGGTGAATACCTCAAAATACGCATATATATGAAGTAGTGAAAATTAAATTAAATTTAAAAGTATCTTAGCTGGTTGGGCCCCTGAGATTCTGTATAAGTTTTGGGATTTTTTTTTTCTATTTTTGTAAAAAGCATCACTGAGATTTTGATAGGAAATAAACTGAATTTGTAGCTTATTTCTGATAGTATTGACATGTTAATTGGTAGGTATATTTTTAATCACATAAATTTATGTATCCTGTCTAGGTTGGCATTGGTACATTTTGATTTCATTAACCCTTACATTCAGCTTTCATCTTTTCCAAATGACAAAATTATGTATATACCAAAGAATTGTTTTAAAAAAATTTTCTTATATTATGAGTAAATGTTTGATTTATATACTTTTAATATACCTACATACTCAAGGTCAAATAAAGCTTTGTCAGGTGAAAAGGGGTCACAAGTGGATAAAGCTCAGGGAGCTTGGGTTTGATAGACCAAGTACAGTTGCCTAATAACTGGTAATAGTTGATAGGGTGAAAGCATAATCTTTTTTTTTTTTTTCTTGTCAGCAACTTGAATTGGTGGAACCAAGTGGCTGGATTCACGTTCCGTTAACTGACAATCACAAGAAGCCAACTCGCACGTTCATGATACAGATCGCTGTTCTAGCCAATCACCAGAATGGAAGAGACACCCACATGAGGCAAATTAAAATATATACACCAGTGGAAGAGAGCTCTATTGGTAAATTTCCTAGATGCACAACTATTGACTTCATGATGTATCGCTCAATAAGGTGACTTTAAAACAGAACCAAAGTCACTAAACATCTTTGTTTACCCTGTCATCACATACTAAGTCAGGATCTTTATTTAAAAAAGCATGTGATTTTGCAATTTTGTATACATTTAAGAACATTTTAATTTTGATAAATAACTTTTGGATCATATTGTCTCTTATTTTCCTTGACATATTCATATAGTTTATATTGCTAAAAATAAATTTGAAGCCAATTACTATATTTTCCTTTTATTAAATGACTAGTTAAAATGAAAATTTCAAGATGTACATAATGGTTTTAGCAACATAGTGAATGTATTACAGAATGATTATAGAATGTTTAGGAACAAAACTGTGCCTTACTAGTATATGTATAATTTTTAATAAGATCAGATTATTAGTATTTTTTTACCTAGAGGAAATTTATATCTTAGTACTGGATCTTCTTTAAAGTAGTGTTAAGCAGGGTGTGGTGGCACATGCCTTTAATCCCAGCACTCTGAAGGCTGAGGTAGGAGGATCATTTTGTATTTGAGGTCAGCTTGGTAAGTTCTAGGTCAGCCTGAGCTAGAGTGAGACCCTACTTTGAAAAAAAAAAAAAACAACAACAACAAAAGAGTGTTAAAAGAATTTAGCACTGGGTGTCTGTTTTATAAGAACCAATCTGGCTGGGCACAGTGGCCCAGGGCTATTATCCAGCTCTTGGCATTATCAGATAGAAAGTTTGTGAGGTCAGCCTGGGTTACTTAGGTAAGACTGCTTCAAGGAAACCACAGTGGAGTGGGGAAGAGAACCAATCTGATTTGGGGGATATAGTTCATTGTCTCATTTCTTCCATGAATTATTTATAACCCCATATTTGTGTATATCCTGAAAATATCATGTTAGAGATTGCCATTATAATCTGCAGTTTATATTGATCCTAGTTATAAGAGCTTCAAACTTGTGTCTGACATTGTAGCATTTCTCCCAATATTTCCTGTGAGCTTTAAAAAAAAATACATGAAATTACTCTTATCTATAGAACATGGTTTAGCAATGGATGTTGGTTCCATGTTATTTTTTGCCCTGTATCTAAGAAGGGGTAGTTGGTTCAAGAATTTCCCCATATTCATTTGTTTCAGAAAGATTGCTTGGTGGTCCATGCATTGCAGTCAAGAGAAGCAGAGAGAGATGAGTGCTTCTGCTCAGCTCCTTGTCTCTTTTATTCAGTCCAGGACCCCAGCCCATCCCCATTTAGGCTGGGCCATCACACCTTAGTTAATCTAGCAACTCCCTCACAGACATGCTCAGAGGTTTGTGATCATGGTGATTTTAAACCCCATCAAGATGACAATCAAGATTAACCATCATACCTGACCAACAGTATTCTTCTAGATTGTAGGGTGTGGTAGTTTGAATCAGACATACCCCATAAACTCCTGTGTCTGAATGCCTGGTTCCCCTGCTGCTGATGGCAGTGTGGGAGCTGGAGTCTCACTGGAGGAGGTGCCAGCGTTATGTTAGTTGGCTCACTCCACTTGCTGCTGGGGTATTCCACCTGCTGTGCAGAGGTGATATACAGCCTCTGTTCATGCATGCTTTTCCCTGCCATCGTGGAGCTTCCAAAACCAAAATAAAACTTTCCTCCCATTGGTTACTTTTGGTCAGGTGCTTTATCTGAGCAAGGAAAAGGTAAGTACAATGCAGGGAGGCACTTGATTCAAATGTGCAGTACTCAACAAGGCAGAAACCTGGACATAACTAGAGTCTGTAGGGGCTACACAGTTTCCAAGAGTTATCTGGAGACCAGGATGGATCACCCACACCAGCATTTGCAACTGGGTCCCTGCCTAACGGTAGGGCCAGCTTCTGTGCCCTGACCTGTGAAGGACTACATACTTATAGGAACGCCATCTGTGACCCACCCATGTACATTTTAATCCATGTGATGTGAGTGCATGTGCATGTGCAGCTGTCCAACCTTTGCATGCGTACAGAGGCCAGAGTGTCCTTCCTCTATTGCTCACCTGAGTGTTTCCTTAAGATGGGGTAGGGAAGGTTGAGGGTGAGGTGGAGTTATTTTACTGAACCCAAGGCTGCCATGTTTTCAGTCAGACTAGTTAACAAGTGAGCCCTAGTTGCTGTCAGTTTCTACTCTCCATGGGACTGGGGTTACAGGGGTGTGTGTGTGTGTGTGTGTGTGTGTGGCCATCCCAGCTGTTTGCATGGGTGCTGGGGAATCACACTCAGGCCTTCAAGCCTGCCTGGAAGCATTGTTACTCATCAAGCCATCTCCCCACCCAGCTCCAAAAGGATCTTTCATTTTCCTTCTGTGACCCCACAATTGTTCCTGTGTTTCTATCACACTCCAATTAATATGTGTATTTTACAGTAATAAGGTAAGGCTGGGTACAGCAGCACAATCCAGTCCAGAGTAAGGACTGCCTAGAAGTGCCAACAGTGTTGACAGCATGACCACTAAAGGCCTGTCCACTGATGGGATCAGTCTTTGGAATCTGACATTTTAGAGAACCATCCAAGGCTGTGATAGTCATCTGGGATCCTGGGAGAAATGCCAAGAAAGTTGACTCTGGAACCAGCAAGTAAGCAAGACTGCACTCAGACTCTACAGCCCCCTCCACCCCACAGCTGTCTTCCCTTCACATTTATTCCTCCTTTATTGAGTGTCTAATGCAGCTTACAGACCACCTCTGCCCTGTTCTGCTCATGCCTTCTCTCTCTTTTCCACTATTCCTTTTTCATTTTCCTTTTAATAGGCTTTCTTAAGGAACACAAGCTGGCCTGGTTTGTAAGTATCTGTGTGCCTCAGCCTCCTGAGAACCGAGTCTGCTTTATGTTAACTGATGATGTCTTTCTTTACATTCCACCTTTAGCTCAAACTGCCTCATCTTCCTCTGTTCTATTTACTTTTATCTTCTCTGCTTTTTCTTGACTGATCACTAATTTTATTGTGCTCTTAATATATTAGTGCACACTGTGCTTCCTAAAATGATTGGCATTTAAGGGGTACTTTATCTAATGCTATAGTTTCATAGTGAGGCAAACCATTGATAGGGTTTATTTTTGCAAACAGTTTTCTACTATCAGAGGAGTGCTTGACATCAAGCCTGGTGCCCCAAACACCAATTGAGTGAAGGAAAATGACACCTCACCCCTACTACAACCTAGTCCATCTTGAACACTGAACATTTCCACGAAAGAATAAGGGTCAATTAACAACAAGAAATACAACTATTAGCTTCAGATACCCAACACAAAAACAGAAGAAACAAAAACCAAGGCAACACGACTTCTCCAAAAATCACTAATCCCAACAGTAAAGGCTTCCAGTGAGAGTGAATTAGATAAAATTCCAAAGAATTCAAAACATGATTTGAAGGATGTTCAAAGAAATCACAGGACACAAGCTCCTGAATGAATTCCAAAAGAACATAAACAGATGAATGAAAAATGGAAGTAAATACAGAACTGGAAAGTAGAATTCAATAGTCAAGAAATTATCAGGAATATCTGAGTTGAATTACATCGTAGATGAAATGAACCTAATGGACAGCTACAGAATATTTCGTCCAAATGTACAAGAAGTAGCTCATTTTATAACATTTGACATTTTATAAAGTAGATAACAAAACAGGACTCAGAGCAAGTCTTATCAGTATAGGAAAATTGAAATAATTTCTTGTATTCTCTTTGACCACAATGGCATAAAACTAGAAATCAACAAGAGATACTACAGAATATACACAAACTCATGGAGATTGAATAATGCACTAATGAATGATGCACATGTCATCATAAAAATCGAAAAGAAGTAAAGTTTCCCACATTTGAATAAAATGAAAGCACATCTTATCTAACCATATAGCAGTCCTAAGAAGGAAGTTTATACCTTAAATGCTTACATTTAAAAATTACAGCCCATTTCTAGCTTCCTGGCCTCTTACTGAGTCTCCTACTGATATTATCTGAAAATTCAAAACTAGCCTCTACATATGATGTTTGTCTTTCTGAGCTTGGGTTACCTCACTGAACTTTTCCAGATCAAAATGATCTCAAAGAAGTAACTTAATGTGCTTTAGGGACTTGGGGAAAGTAAGGACACGCCAAACCAAAAATTAGTAGATGGAAAGAAGATCAGGGCAGAAATTAATGAAATAGAAACAATACAAAGATCAATGAAACAAATAGCTGGTTCTTTAAAAAGAAAACAAGATTGACAGACCCTTAGCCAAACTAACCAAAAGAAAGAGAAGAAATTAATAAAATTAGAGATGAAAAGGGAGACATTACAACATACCAATGAAATTCAGAAGATCAGTAGAATATCCCATAAAACTTGTATCCCACTAAGTTGGAAAATCTAAAATAATTGGATTAATTTATAGATGAATATGCCCTACCAAAATTAAACAAAGATGAGATAAACAATTTGAACAGATCTATAACTAACAATGAGATTGAAATAGTTAATAAAAACAATCTGCCAGGCTGGAGAGATGGCTCAGCGGTTAAGGCGCTTGCCTGCAAAGCATAACAACCCTGGTTAAATCCTGGTACCTACATAAAGCCAAGTGAACAAAGTGGCACATGCATCTGGTGTTTCTTTGCAGCGGTTGGAGGCCCTGGTGTGGCCATTCTCCCTCCCTCTCTCTTTCTTTCTCTCCTGTCTCTATCTGCTTGCAAATAAATACAAATATTTTTTTAAAAAGAGAAAAAAGGGCTGGAGAGGCGGCTCTGTGGTTAAGGTGCTTGCCTGCAACACCGAATGGCCCGAGTTTGATTCCCCAGCATCCTTGGAAAGGCAGATGCGCAAAGTGGCACATGCATCTGGAATTCATTTACAATGGCTAGAGGCCGTGGTATACCCAATCTCTATCTCTTTCTGTCTCTCTGCTTACAAATAAATATTTTTTAAAGAGTCTTTACATGCTTTGTCAAAGTACTTGACTACCCACCTGAGGTAAAGATAAGACCCTATTCCTGAAGACATCACAGGTGACACATCAAGGGACCCGACTGGAATTGGGAAAGAAGCCAGATGTCAGCCCATATGTGCTGGAGAGCACTACATGAGCTGCCAGGGGAAATAGGCCCCCAATGTTCCCAGAAAGCAGGGGACACTGCGACATGACAGCAACCAGCATAACAAGATGTACACACCTGTGCAACAGTGCCACTCAACCTGAATGGATAGTCAAGGGCTCTCTGATTGGCTAAGAGAACCATCAGTGGCAAGGATCCCATAGCTGGAACTGGGATCCAAGCCAAACTCCTATGCAGACCAAGAATCTGGAATCCAAGGGGAAGCTTCCACTAACCATGGACCTAAGGAGAGGCTATACCCATTACAGTCTTGCCAAATTGATAATGCTTATCCCATTTGACCTATTCTGATCTCACTCTCTGCTGGAGAATCTGTTTTTATCTTTCAGAAGGCAGCTAGACCATGAACAATGTAATTCTGTCAACAAGACCAGAAATGAGAAATGATAGCAGACTCCATGGCAGGAGATGAACCACCCACAGCACATCAGCTAGGGCCCAGGTGAAACCACAGAGGAAGTGGAGAGAGGAGCAAGAGTGCTGCTCCCACAGCAAGCCTGGCAACCCAAGCCAGGGTGAAGAAGACAGACACCAAGGATACTCAAAACGTTCCAACACATAAATCTAGAAGCTGCTAAGAGCTCAACACTAAGGTAGACTTAAAATTCATCCACCATGGCTCAGGGAACTTTGGGAACTTTTGGGGACAGAAAGATTGTAAGAGTCATGGTAGGGGAGAATATCCAGAGACATTGTCCTACCCCAATAACTGCCTGCTGCTTGTACAACACATAGCCCTCAATTCCCATGGAGCATACAGCAATAGTACTCAGGAGGGCCCACGGGGAAATGGGGGCAGGGAGGAGGGAAATGGAAGTACCAACACATGATTTGTGCATACCAAGTTTCTATTTAATAATATAAATAGTCTTTTTAGAAGGAAGGAAGGAAGGAAGGAAGGGAAAGAAAGAAGAAAGAAAGGAAGGAAGGAAGGAAGAAAAGAAAGAAAACCTCCCAACTGAATGCCAAGGACCAGATGGACTCATTGCTGAACTCTACCAGACCTTTACAGAAGAACCAACACCAATGCTTCTCAAATCTTCCATGAGATAGGAAAGGAAAGAATGCTGGGAAACTGTAAAGAAGCCAGTATTACCTGATGTAAAGACCAGATAAAAACAACAGCAAAAAATGTAGATCAATTCTTGATAAAATATTTACAAATTAAATCCAAGAACACATCAGAAAAGATTATTCACCATGGCCAAGTTGGATTTGTTCCAGAGATGAAGGAATTTGCATCCATCAATACAAATCAGTAAATGTAGTGTTTCACATCAGTGGACTCAGGGCAGATATGCTCATTTCAAGAGATGGAGGAAAAACTTGTGACAAAGACCTAACATTCTGGGGCTGTGAAGATAGCTCAGCAATTAAAGGCACTTTTTCACATAGCCCAGAGCCTGGGTTTGATTCCCCCAGTACCCATGTAAAGCCAGATGCACAAAGTAGCACATACATCTGAAGTTCATTTGTGGTGGCATAAGGCCCTAGTATGCCCATACTTCTTGTTCTCTCTCTCTCTCTCTCTCTCTCTCTCTCTCTCTCTCTCTCTCTCTCTCTCTCTCTCTCTCTCTCTCTCTCTCCTCTCTCTCTCTCTCCTCTCTTTTGTTTTTCTCATAAAATTTAAAAAACTATTTCACTTATTTGAGAGAGACAAAGAGAAACAGAGAGAATGAGTATGGGCCTGCCAGGGCCTTCCACTACTGCAAATGAACTCAAGATGCATGCACCACTTTGTTCATCTGACTTTATGTGGGTACTGCATACTGGAACCCAGGCCATCAGGCTTTGCAAGCAAGTGCCATTAACCACTGTGTCATCTCTCCAGCCAAAAATGTTTTTTAAAAATTCATTCTTTCATCATAAAAGCCCTGGACACTATATCTGACAAAAATTTACACTTAGAATACATCAAAAACTTTCAGCATTAAGAAGCCAAGCCAATTAAATGCAATGATTGATTGCAAGATTCACACTATTAGTTCACCATGTGACCCAACCATTCTATTCTCAGAGAATATGACCAAGAAAGTGAATATGCATAACAAAAATTATTATATGAGTGCTCATAGCAGTTTCATTTGTTATAGAGATTATTCCTTATCCATAATGCTTAGGACCAGAAGTGATTTAAAGTTTGAGCATTTAGGAGAATAATTTTGAAGTATTTACGTATACATAAAGAGGTATCTTAGGGATAGAAACCCAAGGTCTATTTATTCTTTTTTTTTTTTTTTTTT
>PVHP010036620.1:0-10974 GCA_004024765.1 Zapus hudsonius
TCTCTCTCTCTCTCTCTCTCTCTCTCTCTCTCTCATCTCTCTGCTTGAAAATGAATAAATAAAATATTAAATAAAAAAAAACTCCTGCCTTCTGTTGAGAGGTAGCTCTGAGGTTAGAGTCCTTGCCTAACAATTATGAGACCCTAGGTTCAATTCTCAACAGTGTAACAAAAAAAGAAAGAAAGAAAGAAAGAAAACAATTCCTTCTCTCAGCCAGGCCTGGTGGCATACAGCACTGAGGGAGCTGACACAGAAGGGTTGGTAGGTCAATATTAGCCCAATTACATAGTGAGCCTGTCTCAAAAAACAAAACCAGGGCTGGAGAGATGGCTCAGTG
Source organism: Zapus hudsonius (assembly GCA_004024765.1). Taxonomy (NCBI): domain Eukaryota; kingdom Metazoa; phylum Chordata; class Mammalia; order Rodentia; family Dipodidae; genus Zapus; species Zapus hudsonius. The sequence goes on from PVHP010036620.1 coordinate 338, forward strand.
GTTAAGGCACTTGCCTCCAGTGCCTAAAGCCCTGGGTTCAATTCCCCAGTACCCACATATGCCAGACCCACAAGGTGGTGGCCCTGGGGCTCTCTCCCTCCCTCCCTCTCTCTCTCTCTATCTCTCCCTCTCTCTCTCTCTCTCTTTCTATCTCTGTATTTCTCTGCTTGAAAATGAATAAATAAAATATTTTTAAAAAACCAACCAAGGGTGGTGGCACATATCTGTAATCCCAGGATTTGGGAGGAAGAAGCAGCAGGATCAAGAGTTCAAGGCCAGCCCAAACTACATGTGAAGTTGGAAGGGAGCTTTGGCTGTATCTTCTCAAGAAAACAAAAGAGCAAAGATTAATGGGAAGAGACATATAAATCATTAGAAAAATAATGTAACAGGCCAGGTGTGGTAGCTCACACCCAGAGTTCTAGGCTATCCTGGGCTACAGTGAGACCATGCCTAAAAAGGGGGGGGGACACTAGGCATCATGGCATATGTCTTTAATCCCAAAAGAGGTAGGAAGGAGGCAGGGGTAGGAGGCAGAGGTAGGAGGGATCACCAAGAGTTCGAGGCCACCCTGAGACTACATACTGAATTCCAGGTCAGCATGGGCTAGAATGAGACCCTACCTCAAAGGAACAAACAAACAAAAAAGAATAGGTATAATTTCAGAGAATATACAAGTGCTACAATTTTTAAAAATATATATTTTATTTATTTATTTGCAAGGAGAGAGAGAGAAGAGAGACAGATAGAATGGGCGCTGCAGGGCATTCAGTCACAGCAAACAAACTCTATATGCATGTGCCTCTTTGTATCTGGCTTTACATGGGTACTGGGGAATCAAACCCAGGGCTTTATGCTTTGCAAGCAAGCACCTAAACCACTGAGCCATTTCTCCAGCCCCACAAGTGTTATGATCTGACAGACATATCCTCAGAACAAAAATGGGAAGAAACAAAGTTGATACCATCTTGATAATACCATAGACCACTTGACCTTGGAACTATTCCAGAGAATATAGGAGGCATTGACTCCATGGATATGGAAGCTGTACCTGGAAAGAGGAATGGATATTTAGGAAGGTTTTGCTAGCCTATAAAATTAGAATTTTACCAGATAGAAAGGAAAGGAGTTCTAAAGAGAAGGAAAGACCTGTAGGCACGAGAGAGATTGAGTAATATGAGAGTGATACCAAAATAGGATGATGAGGCAGGAGGTGAGGTTGGGAAGGCAAGGAGAGGCTAAATTATGACGATCTTGAATGTCATGCTAATAATAGTTGCCATCTACTAAATGTTTATTACCTGCTCACTAAACTGTGCCGAGAAGTTTACAAGGATATAGTCCTGAAGCTTCTCAACAACCTTAAAAATGCAGATATTATTAGTCTCAATTTAGATGAGAAAAGTGAGATCCAGAAAATTAAACTTACTTCTCTAACGTCACAATGCTAGATAACCTTCAAACTAAAGTTGTGTTTGTTTTATTTTATTTTATATTGTTTAAGACAGGTTGTTACTATGTAGACCAGACTGGTCTCAAATTCAAGATTCTCAGTGGGGATGGTGGCACATGCCTTTAATCCCAGCACTAGAGAGGCAGAGGTAAGAGGATCACTGTGAGTTAAAGGCCAGCCTGGAACTATAGAATGAGTTCCAGGTCTTTGAAAACAAAATAAAAAAATTTCAAGAAAGGTCATCATATCTCAGCCTCCTTCCTTAGTGCTCAGAAAACAGTCTGAAACAACGCTGGAATTTTTTTTCTTTTTTTCCTTTGAGGTAGGGTCTCGCTCTAGCCCAGACTGTCCTGGAATTCACTATGTAGTCTCAGGCTGGCCTTGAACTCACAGTGATCCTCCTACCTGTCTCTGAGTGCTGGGATCAAAGGTGTGCACCACCACAACTGGCCCATAGTTTTTAAAATATTTTATTTATTCATTTTTTAAGGAGAGAGAGAGAGAGAGAGAGAGAGAGAGAGAGAGAGAGAGAGAGAGCGCACCAGGGCCACCACCTTGTGGGTCTGGTTTATGTGGGTACTGGGGAATTGAACCCAGGGCCTTAGGCACAAGAGGCAAGTGCCTTAACCGCTGAGCCATCTCTCCAGCCCTACAGTTGTGTTCTTAACCACAATATTATGTTTCTAGCTTATTATGTCGGTGTTGGGGAGCCAGTAAAGGTGTTTGTTTGTTTGAGACAGGCTGACCTGGATCTCACGCTATAGCCTCCAACTCATGGTGATCCTTAATTCATCAGCCTCTCTGAGAGGTAGGAAAAAAGTAAATAAGTATAAATTAATAAAATGCACATCTGCTGATTCCCGAATTCTAGACTTAGGGGAGTAGGGGGTCCTGATCTCACCGAGAGACAGGTCGCTAGGTGCTTCCCAGGCGCTGAGCGAGGGCTTCCAAGCCGGACTGGGAGCTTTGCCGCTCGACGCTCGGCTGCTCTCGTCTGCAGACGCCACACTTCCGCCTCCGCGGCGCCGCGCAGGTCGGCGTGTCGAGCACCGAACTCCGGGGCTGCCGCAGGCGGCGGGCGGCGCGGTCTCCCTCGGCGGCATGAGTTTGGCCGGGGGCCGAGCCCCCCGGAAGACCGCCGGGAACCGGCTCTCTGGGCTTCTGGAGGTCGAGGAGGAAGATGAGTTTTACCAGACGACTTACGGGGGTTTCACGGAGGCAAGAGCCGGGCCGGGGGAGAGGAGGGGAGGGAGCGACAAAGAGGGGGCGGGGAGTGCAGAGTGGGGGCGGGTCGAGGAGCCTTCCAGAACCTCCCGAAGCCGCGGGGAACCTCGCCGCCCTCCGGTCCCTCGGCATTTACTCGATGACCCGCTACCTGGTCGTTTCACCTGACGTTCAGAACAGGAAAACAGGAGAGAAAATTAGCCCCCTCTTTTTCCGCTTTCAAGGTCCAGCGGAACGTTTTCTTCCATAACCCTTCGTGCACTGTCTTGAGTCCCCACGACTTTCCTTCATTGGACACCTTTCATCTCATAATTAGACCTGGTTGGACTCCTTTTCTATTGCCCGGTTAGATTGCAAGGTCTGTAATGCTAGGTTTGTTCAGTTTGTCACCTGCTTTGTTTATATTTTTATTTACTTGGCAAGTTTAGAGAAGAAAGAGAGAGAATGGGTACGCCAAGACCTCTAGATGCTGCAAAAGAACTTCAGATGTATGTGCCACTTTGTGCATTTTTTTTTTTTGGCTTTTCGAGGTAGGGTCTCACTCTAGTCCAGGCTGACCTGGAATTCACTATGTAGTCTCAGGCTGGCCTCGAACCTCTGCCTCCCGAGTGCTGGGATTAAAGGCATGCGCCACCACGCCCTGCTGTAAGCAAGTGTCTTTAACCTGAGCCATATGCACACAATAATAACCAAGCAAACTGTGCATGGTCTGTGCATATCTTTAATGCCACTACTCTGTGAGGCTGAGATAGAAGGATTACTCTGAGTTGGAGGCCAGCCAGGGACTACAGAGTGAGTTCCATCAAAGTCAGCCTCAGCTAAAGTGAGACCATGCCTAACACCTCCCTCCCCCCCAAAGAAAAAGGTAATACTAGCACTCAGGAGGTGAGGCAGAGGCATCACAAGTTCCAGCCAGTCTGGGTTGCAGAGCGAGACCCTATCTTTAAACAAAGTGGAATGAGAGGAGCAGAGACAGTAGAGACATGGACAGTGCGCTGGGCTGAGGTGTCACCTAGGTAACCTGCCCAGCCTGTCTCAGAACCCCAACAACATTAGTAAGATGGACATGGTTTATACACACGTCTAATCCCAGTGCTTGGGAGGCCAGCCTGGGCTAGAGTGAGACCTTACCTTGAAAATAATAAAAACAAACAAGCATAAATGGATATTAGGTTTAAAGGAAAATTAAGAAAATTCAATCCACAAAACTTGATGTCTGACTAGAAGTCATTATTTTTTTTAGACAACTTTAATCAACTAGTTTTAAATAGATCTTTCTCATCCCTCCACCAAGGTCCATATTCCTATTCCTGTCATTTTACGAGTCGTAATTTAATATGTACCCTTCATGTTTCCAAAAAGGATTTAAGAAGGCTTTCAATATAAACAAAAAGTAAGAACAGTAAAAATAGAGTTGGCATGGTGGGTTATGCTTCTAATCCCATCACTGGGAGGCTCAGGCTGGAGGATCACTATGAGAGGCTAGCCTGGGCTACAGGACAAGTTCCAGATCAATCTGGGCTAGAGTGGAGACCTTCTGCCACCAAAATAAATACAGATCAGATGTAATCATACCAAGAGCCTATGCTAAAATGGTGGTGGCAATTGATATTAAATTTAGCTGTGTGCTTCCTAGCAGCCAAACTCTGAATTTTTTTTTTTAGAAATATTGAGGCATACAAGTTATTCAAGAAGGACAAATAGCATTAAATCCTAGGGAGAACTTCTCATTGCATCCTTATATAGGGTATATAATGTAAGCAGGACGTTGATAAATGAAATTCTCTTAACTAGTCATGTCTACTAATGACTCAATAAAGCCTCAGCAATGGTGGTATATCTATAATTTAGTGGAAGCATTTAGGTTAGGCACTAAACTGACGAGAACTTGATCTACTATCCTCTGGTGCTGGCTTAATACCATTTTAGAGCTGAGGGAATTAATGTGTTCCCAGTCTCTTACACAAACATCAGTCAGAAGGAAATGATGGTCATCGGTTCAGTGTTGAATTCTAGCAGGCTTGAAGGTTTGCCCATTTTGTGTAGTTTGCTTTGGCTGCCCATGTGCACAATTAGTGCCTTGGTTTGCATCCCCGGTTGAAGAGAGCAGCACCCACTTCCGCCCAGTTGACTTCCTCCCTGAAATGATTGTCTGCTTTCCGATGTGCTGCCATCCCAGCCATAACCTGTGTTCCCTGTGCTCCAGACTCCCAACCCCACAGCCCTGAAATGCCCTTGTTATCTACAGAAGTACTCAGGTAGTTTTCTGTCACAACACACGTGAGGAGTGACACATATTTCCCTTGGTAACTATCTCAACAGTGACTATCAGTGATGGGTTAGGTGAGGAGAGGAGAGGAGAGGAGAGGAGAGGAGAGGAGAGGTGAAGACTGAGAATCACTGGCCTGCAGATTAAATTTAGAAGTTTCAAACCTGTGTGTGGTGGCTCATGCTTATAACCCAGCACTCAGGAGGCTGAGGTAGGAAAATCTATGAGTTCCAGGTCAGCCTGGGCTAAAGTGAGACTCTGCCTCAAAAAAAAAATTTTTTTTTAACTTTTCTTGCCAGATTCCATAATTATAGACGATAAACCATGATAATTCCCTTCCCATTCTCCTTTCCCCCTTGCATGCCCTGCATCATATCACTGCATCCTACCACTACCCTCTCAATTAGTTTCTATTTTGTTTCAATGTCATCCTCTTTTCCTCCTGTTTTGAAGGTATTGTGTAGGAAATGTGAGGCACTGCAAAGTCATGAATATCAAGGCCATTTGGTGTCTGGAAGATTGCACTGTAAAGCAGTCCTACCCTTCCTTTGGCTCTTACAATCTTTCTGCCACTTCTTCTGTAATGGACCCTGAGCCTTGGAGGTTTGACAGAGATGTCTCAGTGCCAAACACTCCACTGTCACTTCTCAGCACTATGGTGCCTTTTGGATCGTCTTGATGGTCACCACCATCTAGAAAGAGAAGTTTCTGTAGCCAAAAGTGATTAATAAAATGCTTATAAGGCACTCTGGTGGGCATAATATATGCATTTAGCCAGACAACAGCAGGTGTTACTCCTCAAGGGCTCATGTCTTCCCCCACCCTAGGCTTTTGGCTAGGTCTTCAGTATCAGGCATGTATTCCCTTCCTCGGACCAGGCCTCCAATCCAATTAGAGAGCCATTGGTTTCCCCCATAACAGATGTGCCACTATTACACCAGTTGTCACATTTGGCCTGGCTGACCAATCTTAAGGTTTGCAAGGTCCACTGCTATTTACCATTGATGACTTCCCTCTCCCATAGGGCTGCAGGCAGCCGTAGATTTTTCCAGCTTTCTGTCAGCTGGTTAACAGGGAGGAGGTTTCCAGCTCAGCTCCAGCTTGATTTCTCAATGACCTGCAGCCCAAGCATGTGGGGTCTTCAGCAGTGGGGTCTTACCATCTAGTTCTGGTTGGCAACCAAGAGCCTTGGCAATGGCCTGTAATGTTTTGGGGAACCTCCCTGTCCAACAACTCACTGGATGGTCTCCCATTCCTGGCCCTGAAATTTTTCTAGTAACAATTTATGGCTTCTGGGTGTGTCATTATCCAAAGAAGTAGGTTTCCATATGGCTTTTTAAAAAATGATTTTACCTTGACTTTTTTTCCTCTTTTACTTGTATGTGTGTCTGGGGGGGGGTATATGTACATGTATATGTCTATATGGTACCCCATGAGCTCACCTGCAGTGAGGCGTGGTCACCTGTTGTTGTCAGAGTGAAATGTTAGGTGTCTGGCTCATCACTTTTCACCTGTTCTCACCTGAGCCTGAGTCTCACTGTTTCTAACTTGAGTCCATCATGCTTGAGTCTCTGCTTCCCTATAGAACAGGGGTGACAGACACACTCATGACCAGGCCAATCTATTGTGTGGGTCCTGGGTATGGAACTGCCTGTCAGGCCTTCTTAGCCCTCATGTTTATACAGGAAGTGCTCATCACCACTGAGTCAGCTCTGTGGTCCTTAGTTTGACATTTAAGGTTTGTCATAGACCAAATGCAGTCTTCTTTTGAAATCCTATCGCCTCCAGGGCAGTCACTATTGGAAAGCAGCTGTGCTGGAGCCAAAGCAGTTGACCAGCTAGGCGTCCTGCCAAGGAAAACTTGCTTTACTTGCGTCTAAATCCTTATTCCAAACACATGCTGTACTCATGCCTGCTTTTCCGCCTGCCTGTGATGTACTCTTCTCGTGGCTGTCTAAACACTACCTGTGTGTAAGCCAGGACTCAAGTCTTGATCCTTTAGTGTCTAATGCATGGTCAACAAACTACAATTTGTAGCCCAAGTCCAGCCCTGTACAGAAAGTTCCGTAGCCAGGTGTGATGATGGTGCATGCCTTTGATCCCAGCATTTGGGCGGTGGAGATAGGAAGATCAGGAGTTCAAGGTCATGCTTGGCTAATAGTGAGTTTGAGAACAGCCTGGGCTACATAAGACCCTATCTCAAGAAAAAGCTTGGGCTGGAGAGATGGCTTAGCGGTTAAGGCATTTGCCTGCAAAGCAGAAGGACCCAAGTTCAATTCTCCAGCACCCACGTAAAGGCGGCACACAAGGTGGCACATGTGTCTGGAGTTCGTTTGTAGTGGCTGGAGGCCCTGGTGTGCCCATTCTCTCTTTCTCTTTCTCTCTCTCTCTCTCTCTCTCACTGTCTCAAATAAAATAAACAAATAAATAAATAAAATATTTAAAAAAGAAGAAGAAAAGGCCAGGCATAGTGGTGCACGCCTTTAATCCCAAGCGCTCAGGAGGCAGTGGTAGGAGGATCACCGTGAGTTTGAGGCCACCCTGAGACTATGTAGTGAGTTCCAGGTCAGCCTGGGCTAGAGTGAGACCCTACCTCGAAAAACCAAAAAAATAAAAAATGAAGAAGAAGAAAGCAACAAGTTTTTCAGCTTCTGGTGTAAAAGAGGAAAGTCTGAAGTTTGGACCTCTTAAACTACCAGACTCCTGATCTCCTGTAACTTCTTGTTTGTTTTGAGACAAGATCTCATCTATTGGGCTGGAGATATGGCTCAGCGGATAAAGGCACTTGCCTCCAGTGCCTAAGGCCCCGGGTTCAATTCCCCAGGACCCATATAAGCCAGACCCACAAGGTGGTGGCCTTGGTGTTCTCTCTCTCTCTCTCTCTCTCTCTCTCTCTCTCTCTCTCTCTCTCTCTCTGCTTGAAAATGAATAAAAATATTTTAAAAAATCTCATCTATCTCAGGTTGTCCGTAACCTCCGTATGTTGCAAAAAATGACCTTGAACTCCTTTTCCTCTTTTTCTGCTGCCTCCACTCCATCCCAAGAGCTGTATATAGGTTGTGCTGAGTTGGCTGAGTTTTATTTTTTGCACATATGATGATGGGGGGGAGATACTCCAGCCTTTTGCTGCTGTAAATGACAACCCATCCAGATTTCCCATGAGTGACTGGGACTTTACATGGATGGCTGGGGAATCAAACCTTGGACTGGAGGCTTTGTAACCAAGTGCCTTTAACTGCTGAACCATCTCTCCAGCCCCCCGATTATTATTGTTGTTGTTAAGATAAAGGGTCTCTCATATCCTAGGATGGCCTGAAATTGCTATGTAGCCAAGGCTGCCCTTGACCTCCAAATGCTGAGATTACAGGTGTGTGCCACCATGCTGGTTTATGTGGTGCTAGTGATCAAACCTATGCATGTCAGGCAAATGCTCTTCCATCTGAGCTGTGTCCTTAGCCTTTTTGAGATGGAGCCTCACAGAAATCCTCCTGTCTGAGTATCCTAAGTGGTGGGATTACAAGCAGGAGCCTCCATGCCCAGCTAATTTTTTTTTTTTTTTTGGAGGCATGGTATTACCGGTAACAGAGATAGTTAAGATTGGAAGAGGATGGTACTAGAACAAGGCTGTCAGCTAGAAAGGCTTTGCCAGGGGGAAATGAAGGGATGGGTTGGAGAAGAGAATGGGGCACCCTTATTAGGAAGGGGAAGAAACAGCTCATTGCCAGCCTGCTCTCCCTTATGTCCCCAGGAGTCTGGAGATGATGAATACCAAGGGGATCAGTCAGACACAGAAGATGAGGTGGACTCTGACTTCGACATCGATGAAGGGGACGAACCGTCCAGTGATGGAGAGGCAGAGGAGCCAAGAAGGAAGCGCAGAGTGGTTACCAAGGCCTATAAGGTACCACGGAAATCCTGATGGCCTGGAGCTCTCTCCCTTCCTATCTCCCCTTCAGGTCCCAGTACTGGCTGTGCTAGTTTTCTCTGATGAGACCTTCATCTTCACCCTCATCTCTGCTGGTTTATGGTTTCTGACTCTAATTTTTTTGCTCTCTAATGAGACCCTCACCTGTACCCTCATCCCTGCTGGTTTCCAGTTTCTGACTCTGATTTATCTCCAGGAGCCTCTGAAGAGCTTGCGGCCTCGAAAGGTCAGCACCCCAGCTGGGAGCGTGCAGAAGACCAAGACCCTACCGCTGGAACCACAGGATGATGGTTCGGATGGTGAGTGGGAAGTATAAGTCCATTGACAACATTTTAATGTGATAGGGAACTACTCAAGTTTTTTTTTTTAGGTTTACTGAGGCTGATTACTATGTTAGGTAAGGAAAATCCTTATTAAGAAATACAGCCAGAGAGGTAAGAGGATTGCCTGAGACTACATGATGAATTCCAGGTCAGCCTGGGTTAAAATGAGACCCCAAGCTGATTCCAGTGGTATAGACCGTAATCCCACTATTCAGGAGGATGATGCAGGTCCTCAAGAGGATGAGGCAGGAGGATCACAAGTTCAAGGGCTGCCTGGGCTAAAGAGTAAGCTCAAGGCCAGCCCTGAGCAACTTATTGAAATCTTGTCACAAAATGAAAAAATATGGAAGCCAGGCATAGTAGTACACACCTTTAATCCCAGCACTCAGAAGGCAGAAGGAGGAGTTGGAGGTCAGCCTGAGACTACATGGTGAATTCCAGGTCAGCCTGGGTTGGAGAGACCCTGCTTCAAAAAACAAAACAAAGGGCTGGAGAGATGGCTCAGCGGTTAAGGCACTTGCCTCCAGTGCCTAAGGCCCCAGGTTCAATTCCCCAGGTCCCACATAAGCCAGACCCACAAAGTGGTGGCCCTGGTGTGCGCTCTCTCTCTCTCTCTCTCTCTCTCTCTCTCTCTCTCTCTCTCTCTCTTCTCTCTCTCTGCTTGAAAATGAATAAATAAAATATTTAACTAATATTTAAATAAATACATTTTTAAAAAAACAAAGCACCACCACTATCTATCTATCTATCTATATATGAATAAGTGGCCCTAGGGAAGTAGTTCAGTTGTAGAATGATTTCTTAGTATATGCCCTGGGTTCAGTCCCCAACACCTCAAAAAAGGGAAAAGAAAAGGAAATACACACTGAAGTGTTGAGGAGAAAAGGCCATCATCTTAACTCTGAAATCAATAAGAAAACAATGAAATGGAGTAAAATGCTATTAACAGGTGATGTGATTAAAGGTTACATGAGTATTATTTGTACTGTTGTAATGTAGTAAGTCTGAAATAATTTCCAAAATAATTTTTTTCCAAAATAAATTTTAATAGATAAAAAAAAATGAAATAAAAAAATTTTCCTCTTCCCACTTTTTCCAGGTCGGAAGTCCATGCGTCAGTCTACAGCTGAGCACACACGACAGACATTCCTTCGGGTTCAGGAAAGACAGGGCCAATCCAGGAGGCGAAAGGGTCCCCACTGTGAGCGACCACTGACCCAGGAAGAGCTGCTCAGGGAAGCCAAGATCACAGAGGAGCTCAACTTACGTTCACTCGGTCAGTTTGTCATTTTCCGGTGAAGAGGGTTCAGATGCTGAGAGTGCAAAAAAGATGGGAAAACTTGGAAGACCAGGGAATAGTGCTGCACTCAGGAGATGGAGGCTGGAGCATCAGAAGGTCAAGGTCATCCTCAGCTACATTGTTAGAGGGCAGCCTGGAATACA
>PVHP010036621.1:0-17805 GCA_004024765.1 Zapus hudsonius
CCCAGTGCCCATTGCCCCCTGCCATCCCCATGACCGCCGAACACTACAGCCCCAATCCCCCACACCCGCCGACCCCTGCATATATCTTAAAGGCATTTCTCCAACCACCTCAAGTGGAAGCGAAATGGGCAGACCTCAATGCAAGAATACTACACCAGCTGAGGAAACTGCACCAAATGACAACAACACCACCACTAAAGAGAGAGAGCAGAAGCAGGACCAGGATGACACGACAGTAAACCCCGATCATACTGGCACAGATACTAAGGAGAACCTATTGTTAGTCATGCAAGAAAAGATGGACCAACATAGTGAATGGGTGCAAAGTCAGCTCATTAGCTTTGCCACCAGGCTTAATATAATAGAGGAGAACCAAATGGACTGCAGAAGAGACATATCAGAACTAAAGACAAGACAGCAAACTGAAGGTATCAAAAACCAGCTTTCCAAATTAACCGAAGACATCTGCAAATATAAGAATGACTGTCAGGAAGAAGTAATTAAATCAAACCTTGAAATGAAATCACATCTCAACAGGATGATAGAAGCAACCCAAAAAGAAGCTGCAGAAAACAAAAACCAAATTGAAATAGTAAGAACATCCCTAGAATCTCTTACCAAAAGGATTAATCACTGGGAAAACAGAACCTCAGACATGGAAGACAGAACAGAGGAGAATTTGAGGGAAATCAGAACCTTGACAAAATTAAAAAGAGCAAGTGAACAAGACTCAAGGGAAATGTGGGATACCATAAAAAGACATAATCTCAGGATCATGGGGAGCCCAGAAGGAGAAGAAAACCAAATGAGGGGCATAGAAAATATTTTCAACAGAAATACTCAAGAAAACTTTCCATACTTGGTAAGAGATAGTCCTGTACATCCAAAAGAGATACAGAGGACTCCAAACAAATTGGACCAAAGGAGGAACACCCTAAGACATATCTTAGTTACAATGCCAAGCATTGAGGATAAAGAGAGGGTCCTTAGAGCACCGAAAGAAAGGAACCTTACCTATAAAGGAAAACCCATCAGAATCACCTCAGACTTCTCCATAGAAACTTTAAAAGCCAGGAGAGCTTGGAACAAAGCGATCCTAGGCCTAAAGAAGTACAGATTCCAACCTAGACTACTATACCCAGCAAAGTTATCCATCATAATAGATGGAGAAATGAAAGTATTCCATAAAATTAACCAGCTCTACAATTACTTGAACACAAAGCCAAGCCTTCAGAAGATATTTCACGAGATATCACATGTAGAGCAGACAAACATCTGACCTCAGGAAGGGAACAGAGAACAAGCAAGGTAACACCAAAGAGATAACAACAACAGCTCAGATACCAACCTCCATATTCTCTCCAACATAGCAGGGTTCAAAGATGTCAAGGTTTGATACAGGTGTTCCCCACAAACAATTGAATCTGTTCTGATAGATCTATCCTCAGCTGATGGCAGTTTGGGTTTTATAACCTCAATGAAGCTGTGTTGTTGGGGATGGGCTTATGGGGGTTATAAGCCAGCTTCCCCTTGCCAGTATTTGGCACACCTTCCTGCCGCTGTTTGCAGTGCTGTGGCAGAGGTGATGTCCAGCCCTCTGCTCATGCCATCGTTTTCCCTGCCAGGATGGAATCTCCCCTCGAGACCATAAGCCAAATAAATCCATTCCCCCACAAGCCGCTTTTCCTTGGGTTCTTCCTGAGCAGAAACTAGAAAGCTGACTGCAACAGTTTTGGTACCAGAAGTGGGGTCATCTGTTGCTGCTAGAACCCTGATCTTGTGGCTTTGGTCTTCTGGAAGTGATCTACAGGAGGAATGTGGAAGGATTAGAACTCTCAGCCTAAGAGATGCCTCGCAGTGTTGTGAGTACAGCTTCATGGATCATTCTGGTCAGAGGTGAAAGACCTGAATGTAATGAGAACTATGGACTATGAGGTTTGGCTTACGAGGGGGAGAAAGAACTTTGTCAGGACTGTGCCAGAAGCAGTTTACGTGCGAGGCTTGCTGCATTTCTGCCTGCCTATGTCCTGGGAACCTGTGCAGAGTTGTTTTACATAAAGATGGAGTGGTGTGAGCAGATGGAAATGGCACAGAAATAAGATCTTTGGGTCGAAACTGCTGCCCGTTCACCTGCAATTGTTTGAGAGATGAAAGCCATTGAGATTGGGCCAGCTGGTCTGCATTGGAACAACAGGAAGAATGTGGACTCTTTGAAGTAATGGTCATGAATGCTTTGATCCCCCCTGGATTAACAAGTTGGTAGCCCACCTGGTTCTGTGCAATGGAGATTGCTTAGAAAGAGAGGGTCATTAGATTTGCAACACAGTTTTGTTTTTGAAAAATGGTCATCGGCGTGTGAAGCAGGTATGCAAGGTTGCCTGCATGGAGCCTGATGGAGCCATGAGGATGAACTGTGGGTTGCAATGGAGACCCAGTGAATTCCAGGACTATGGATGGGTGCCAAGGTGAGCTGCCAGTACCGGATGAATTTTTCCTGGACTGTGAGTGGCCGAGCTGGAGGGGTGGAATTCAATCTCCAAGAGACTTGTGTTATTGGTTAAGAATCATTGAGCTTGGAGTTTGAGATTGATGGTGCCCTGTTTGTTTTAAATCTTGTATTGTATTGGTCAATCTGTTTTTGCTGTGCTCATGTTTTGCATTGTGAATGTTCTGTGACATTATGGGTTTATTTTTGGTATTATGGCTCAGTTGAAAGCTGCGGGGACTTAAGAGTTGAGCTGAACATATTGTGTTTATATCTTGTATGATTATTAGTTTGTGGGGGCCAGGGGTGGACTGTCATGTTCTGATACAGCTGTCCCCCACAAACAATTGAATGTGTTCTGATAGATCAATCCTCAGCTGATGGCAGTTTCGGTTTTACAACCTCAATGAAGCTGTGTTGTTGGGGACAGGCTTATGAGGGTTATAAGCCAGCTTCCCCTTGCCAGTATTGGCACGCCTTCCTACCGCTGTTTGCAGTGCTATGGCAGAGGTGATGTCCATCCCTCTGCTCATGCCATCATTTTCCCTGCCAGAATGGAGTCTCCCTTCAAGTCTGTAAGCCAAATAAATCCTTTCCCCCACAAGGTGCTTTTGCTTGTTCTTCCTGCGCAGCAACTAGAAAGCTGACTGCAACAAAATAAAACCTCACAGTTATAACTTTGAATGTAAATGGCCTCAACTCTCATATAAAAAGACACAGGATCGCAGGTTGGATCAGGAAAATGGACCCTTCCATCTGTTGCCTTCAAGAAACATACCTTATTGCTAAAGACAGTAACCTCCTGAGAGTAAAAGGGTGGAAAACAATTTTCCAGGCATGTGGGAATAATAAAAAAAGCAGGTGTAGCTACTCTAATATCTGACAAAATAGACTTTAAACAGAAATCAATAAAAAGGGCAATGATGCATACTTCCTACTCATCAAGGGAATGATATAACAAGAAGACATCACTATAGTAAATATGTAAGCACCAAATGCAAGGGCCCCTCAGTTCATTAAGAATAAATTACTCAAAAGCAAAGCAGATATAGATGCCAACACCATCTAAGTAGGAGACCTTAACACTCACTGTCATCAATAGACAGATCATCCAAACAAAAGACAAGCAGGGAAATAAAGCAGCTAAATAGCACCCCCTGTACCCGCAACTTGACACACTTGGGATGACAGACATTTATAGAATATTCCAACCCAAGGACACAGATTACACAGTCTTCTCAGCAGCACATGGAACTTTTTCCAAAATTGACCATATACTAGGTCATAAATCATCCCTCAGCAAATTTAGAAAGATCAATGTAACCCCCTGCATCATATCAGACCACAACACATTAAAGCTAGAAATTAACAATGGGAGAGGATCCAAAAATTTCAATAGATATTGGCCACTGAACAACAATGGGTAAAACAAGAAATCAGACAGGAAATCCAGAACCTTTTAGAAACAAATGATAATGAGGACACAACCTTTCAGAACTTGTGGGAAACAATGAAGGCAGTCCTAAAGGGGAAATTCATTGCACTAAATGCCTTCATAATGAAGACAGAGAGGTCTCAAATCAATGAGCTATGCTCCCACCTAAGGTCACTAGAACAGATGGAAAATCCAACCCTAGGAGCTCGAGACATAAGGAAATAATTAAGATAAGAGCAGAGATTAATGACTCGGAAACAAAGAAAACAATTAAAAAATAGACAAATCAAAGAGTTGGTTGTTTGAAAAAGTCAATAAGATTGACAAACCCCTGGCCAATTAATCAAACAAAAAAACAGAGAAGGCGAAATTAACAAAATATAAAATGACAAGGATGAGATCACAACAGATTCTGAAGAGATTGGAAGTATCATCAGGTCATATTTCCAGAACCTCTACTCCACAAAATTAGAGAACCTGGAAGAAATGGATAAATTCCTGGATCCCTACCGTCTACCAACACTCAGTCCAGAGCAGATAAAGATCCTAAACAACCCGATAACAATCACAGAGATTGAATCGGTAATCAAGAACCTCCCCAATGGAAAACCCCAGGTCGAGATGGTTTCTCAGCTGAATCCTACCAAACCTTCATCATAGAACTGAAACCTCTTTTTGAAGCTAGTCAGGGGTATAGAAAAAGAGGGTAGGGTCCCAAACTCCTTCTATGAAGGAGTCACCCTAATTCGCAAACCAGGCAAGGACGTAACAAGAAAAGAAAACTCCAGACCCATATCCCTGATGAACATGGATGCAAAAATCCTAAACAAAGTCCTAGCAAACCAAATTCAAACCCATATCAAGTCTATAATTCACCCTGACCAAGTCGGCTTCATCCCAGGGATGCATGCATGGTTCAACATACGCAAATTGATAAATATAATTCACCACATTAACAAACTCAATCACGAAAACCACATGGTCATCTCAATTGATGCTGAGAAGGCTTTTGACAAAATTCAACATCACTTCATGTTCAAAACCCTGGAAAGAATAGGCATAGATGGCCTATAGCTCAACATGATAAAGTCATTATACAGATCTCCTAAAGCACAAATCATCCTCAATGGTGAATGACTCAAGGAGTTCCCACTTAACTCAGGAACAAGACAAGGATGTCCACTCTCACCTCTGCTAGTCAACATAGTGCTTGAAGTTCTAGCCCAAGCAATAAGACAGGAGAATAGCATAAAAGTGATACAAATAGGAAAGGAAGAAGTCAAACTATCCCTCTTTGCAGATGACATGATCTTATATATATCAGACCCAAAGAGGAGTATTAGTAAACTCCTGAAGGTGATCAATGCCTTCAGCAAAGTGGCAGGATACAAAATTAACACACAAAAATCAGTAGCCTTTCTATATACAGAAGACAAACATTCGGAAAAGACATCAGAGAAACTGTCCCGTTCCCTATATCCTCAAATAAAATCAGATACCTGGGAATATCACTAACCAAAGTAGTGAAAGACTTATATAAGGAAAATATTGAAACATTCAAGAGTGAAATAGAGGAGGATGTGATAAGATGGAAAGACATTCCATGCTCATGGATAGGGAGAATCAATATAGTAAAAATGGCAATCCTGCCAAAAGCAATCTACAGATTCAGCTCAATGCCAATAAAAATCCCAATCTTCTTCTTCATAGACATTAAAAAAATAATCTCAAAATTTATTTGGAAGGGTAAGAGACCTTGAATAGCTAAAACTATTCTGAGCAAAAAAATTATGCAGATGGTATCACCATACCTGACTTTAAAAAATACTACAAAGCCATAGTAACTAAAACAGCATGGTATTGGCAGAAAAACAGACAGTCTGACCAGTGAAATAGAATTGAAGACCCAGCCTTTAATGCAAGTAACTGCAGCTTCTTATTCTTCGACAAGGGTATCAACAATGTAGGCTGGGCCAAAGGGAGCATCTTCACCAAATGGTGCTGGAAAAATTGGATAAACACATTTAAACAAATGAAAGTAGACCCAATCCTTTCACCATGCACAAAGATCAACTCCAAATGGATCAGAGACCTCAATATTAACCATAAAACCCCAAACATCCTGGAAGAGAAACTAGGAGGAACCCTACATGGGATAGGAGTAGGGAACAACTCCCTGAGCAAATCTCCAATAGCCTAGGAAGTCACTTAACAAATGGGACCTGATCAGGCTCAAAAGCTTCTGTACAGATAAAAACACTGTTCTCAGAGTCAATAGACCCCCTTCAAACTGGGAGATGATTTTCGCCATCTACAACTCAGACAGAGGCCTAATTTCCAGAACTGACAGAGAACTCAAAAAAATTAATAACAAAATTCCAAACTGTCCCCCCTCAAAATGGGGCACTTATCTCAATAGACAGTTCACAGAGGAGGAAACACAAATGGCCTTTTCTCAACTGAGAAAGTGCTCAGCATCCTTAAGCATCAGGGAAATGTAAATCAAAATGACAATGAGATACCATCTTACCCCGGTCAGAATGGCAATCTTAAAGAAAACCAACAACAATCGTTGCTGGCGAGGATGCGGGGAAAAAGGAACCCTCATTCACTGATGTGGGATTACAAACTTGTTCAACCACTATGGAAAGCAGTGTGGAGACTCTTGAACATATGGACTTAGAACTACCAATGGACCCAGCTATCCCTCTACTAGGCATCTATCCAGAAGATGTCACATCTCGACACAGAAACATTTGTACAAGTATATTTATAGCAGCTCAATTCATAATAGTCAAGAATTTGAATCAACCCAAATGCCCATCCATGAAGAAATGGACAGTGAAACTGTGGTATATTTACACAATGAAATTTTACTCAGCTGAAAGGAAAATTGACATATCGAAATTTAGGAAAAAATGGTCTGATTTCGAGCAAATCTTACCAAGTAAACACTCAAAAGAACAGAGAATCGAACACCACATATTCTCTCTCATATGTGGTCCTAAACCAGGATAACCGTAAACTACGCAGACTAGTAGAAAGATGTGAGAGGTTATGAATGAGGGGTAAGGGATGGGGGGAAGGGAATGGCTTAAGCATGAGGCTAAACCAAATTAGGTTCAAAAACATAAAATCCTCACGAGCATACTGTAACCTATTCAGCAAGTAGTGGGCGTCGACTGGCAAGAGGGGCCATGAGTAGTAGGGGAGAGAGTCTAAGCCTGTGAATAATTTATCAGTCTGACAAGCCCTGGTTCCAGCCACCGGTTCCTTCCCTCACTGAGATGTTGACCAAAGTGCCCCATGGGGTTCCAAAAACAATAATAAATTCTGTCAAGCTCTTGAATGACCTGCCCAGGCCTGAGGCAAATCCCTATTGCTGAAGAAACTACAGAATGCCACCAAAAAGCATTGAGAAGGTCCAGAATAGTATCCAGCCCCCAGATGGCAGTTAGTGCAGTGCTAGAAGGCATTGCACATGCTGCCAGGGGAAGTTGATCAATGACACTGGAGTAAACAGAGATCACTGGCATGAAACACATACTGGGGCCATGAGTAGGCTTATCACACCTCCTATTGGGAGTGAACAGCAAACCAAGAATCCAAACTCAGTTCCATATCCTAAAGGTTCCACAGCCTTCAAAACAGGGCTACCAACTGTGGACCAAGTGTTCAAATGCAGGAGCCTGCCCAGGATATTTCATATCAAAATTTTCACATCAAAATTGCCCACTGTCTTTAACACTAAATAAATACTATTTTTAAGGCTACACAAGTAAAACTGTGCATTCCTCCTCTGTGTTTTACTTGGTGTAATTTAATTAATATAGAATTACATTTTAAAACACTTATTTAGAATTTTAGTCATTTCAAAATTCATAAAATAGTATCCAAGATAATTTCCTTATTCACAGTTTTGACTAAAACAGCATATACATGTGTGTGTGTGTACCACACACACATTGAATTTTTTCAAGAGATCTATATATATCAAAAAATTCTAATTTACGTACATTTTTCCAAGGACAGAAATATTGCTTATGGTGTGAAATATTCAACTTTTTGAAACATTGGCAACTCTAAGGAAATATACTGAAGTGCTGGGCACTAAGTTGGTTGGTTAAAGGAACTTGCTTACAAAGCCTGCTGGCCTGGGTTCGGTTCCATAGTACTCATGTAAAGCAAGATGCACGTGCTCTCTGGTGTACCCATCCATTTTCTCTCTCTCTCATAAATAACAATATTATTTTTATTATTTTATTATTTTTATTATTTATAGTTATTTATTAATAAATAATATTTTTGAGAACTACACTGAATGATCCTCAGTGTCCTCAGCCCCCTTCTTATTAGATCCCCGTTGTCCCATTGCCTCACCTTGCAGAGAGGCTCAAGGCTCTCCACCTTCCAGGCTCCTTTCCGATGCTAAACCCCTCCCTTACGTTCACTTTGCCCCTGCTCTATCCACTTTCCACTGAACTTTATTTCCTTATTATATTCAATGGGTCAACAATACAAAAGGAAAAAAAAAAGAACATATTACTGGTGTCTTGCCAGAAATGGCCACACATTTCAGGCTATTTCTTACAACATGAACCAGTTTTTAAAAACTCTGCCACGGTCTCTTCCTGCACCAGATCATGGATAGAAAGTGTCCCAACTTCCTGTCATCTAAGAAAAGGCAGAGCTGAAAACCCAAAGGAATGCCAGCTCTGCAAACAAGGACCTGCCTTTTCATACCATCCCCCTTGAACTCATAATGGAAAAGCAGTATTTCATCTTATTTTATGCCCATTATTTTGAGAATTCTAGGATACTTTAGCAAACAGTCATCTTAACTGATACAGTGACTCAGCACAGACTTTTACAGGGTTTGGAATGAAAACTAGAGCTGTTATTACACCAGGCTTGTATCTTGGAACACAGGGCAACACTTGCTATCTAGCCCTCGCTTCTGCATGGCTTTATTCCCTGGCTGGAGTCATACCAAATTTCAGCTTCTCTTGAATTCCACCTGTCGGATTTGACAGGTCTTGCTGTGTACCTCAAGCTGGCCTCAAACTTGTGATCCTCCTGACTCTGCCTGCCAAGTGCTGGGATTACAGGTATACACCACCAAGCCAATCAATTCTATTTAGAATGTTCTCAGGGTTGGGGAGATGACCCAGTGGTTGAAGGTACTTGCTACAAAAGCCTGCCATGTTGGGTTTGATTACCAAGTGCCCTCGTAAAGCCAGATGCACAAAGTCAAATGTTTTTAGTATTTTTGCTATTGACTAAAGTCTGTTAATCACTCAGAAGGTTTACACTAATCCTTACTTTATTAGTAGCTTATCAATCAAAAGGATATAATAATTAAAATATTAACTAGTAATATGATAAATTCTCTTGAGTATCTCAACATGATTAATCTAATATACATTTATTTCATATTCAGTTTCAACTTCTGAACAATGAGAATGTTCCTAGAAGGACAATGCTATGATTTTATTTCTTTCTTTTTTATTTATACATATTGGGGTGTCACACCAGGCCCCCTTACCCTTGCAAACAAACACCAGGCGCCTGTCCGGTTTACATGGGTGGCTTGAGAATCAACCTGGAGATGTTAGGCTTTGAAAGTGAGCACATTTGGGCTGAGGAGATGTAGGCACTTGCCTGACATCAGCCCTGGGGTCCATTTCTCAAAACTCATGTAAAACCAGATGCACAAAGTGGTGCCTTCATCTGGAGTTTGTCGGCAATGGTAGGAAGCCCTGCGTGGCCATTCATTTGTATTCTCTCTCTCTTTTTCTCTTACTCTCACTCTCTCACTCTCATTGCAAAAAGATACATAAATAAATATTATTTACTTATTCATTTATAAAAATTTATATGTTTATAAACTTATTTATGTTTATTAAAAGAATGCACTTTTAACCACTGAACCATCTCCCCAATCTTTTGCATGTGTGTGATGCATTTTGATCACAATTCCCTTCCATTATCTTCCCTTCACTCTTTCCACATCCTCCCTTACACTGAAGCCCTTATTCCTAATTAAACATACAAACACAAGACTAAGGAAAAGAAATGAAGCAGAAGAGGGACTAGTTGGGAAGGATGCTCTATTAGGTTGTCCTGATCTCTGTGATGACTCCATCCAATTTCTTTCTTAGAGATTATATCTCTGATTTCAACACATAAACTACAGGCTGTTATGCATATACACATGCTATGACATACATCAGGATATTTGCCAGATCACATCGTTCCCTTTGGATGCTAAGATACTTGAGTTTCATTTTCTTAGTTCCTTACATTTATTTCTCCCAAACAGTTATTGCAACAGATTTTCATGCACAAGGTCTATTGAGGGTATGCTCAGGAGCAAATCTCTGGGCAACTTAGGGAAGCCATTTATGCAAAATTTTTTTCACATGCTACAGGGAAAGCATCTTTGATCCCTCACAGCTCTGTTCAGCTAGGATAACTTTTCAGAGGTGACCCAGTTCTTGGACCTCCTGTTATTAAATCAATATGGAACCTGAGTTGCCTTCATAAAAGTAGAGAAATAGTCAGTGAGGGGAGGTAGCTCCTGTCTACTCTGGGAGAGTCTGGGAAGTGGGACTCATTTAGAAGCTATAAACCATAGCTATTTGTAGCATTTGGGGAAATGGTGATCTGGGCAGGTCGGACATCAACTCTAGTATCTCCTGTAACATGTTCTTCACCATCAGAAGTTTTACATGTAAAATACATCAATGTCAGATGGATTCATAATGTTGGTGAAGCCTTAAAATATTCTGTCTTAGTAACCAGTGCAGTTTTGTTCAGCACAGCTCTCAGCCATTTGACCATGGCACATGATCTACTTTCTAAATATCCTAGGCCATGGGGGCAGCTAGCCAGGATCTGTGGAATTAAAGTGTGATTAGCAACATCTGGCCGTGAGAAGCTGTCTTCGTTTACTATGGGCTTTGAAGTGTGTTCTTTTCTTCTGTGGACTAGGAAAAGGTTTGGAGGCCAGAAGTACTAGGAGTAAACTGAGAAACTAGAATTCCCGAGGACTCTTTAGGGCCCAAGAGTGACTAATTTTGCGCATAGAAGTCCTTAAGAAGATAAGCAATCAGCACTTACTACTATAAAATGTTCAGTTTTATATGGACAAAAGGAAATGGAAGTTATATGTTTTAAAGTTTAAGTGACAGTATGTGACCAGGTCTCTGAATCCGAAGGTTTTTGTGCTTCCTGGGAGTTCACATGCGCGGCACATCGAGCATCTCCTATGCAAAGCTCTCCATGGGCCAAGACATCTTCATTTCTGCAAGCCAGGAGGCTTGTGGAAGCAGCCTTTTGTTCCTCATTCTTGAGAGCCCAACAAAAAGACAGACATGACCCGAACAAATTCATTTTTACAATACACAGATAAAATGTAAAAGAGAATTTGCTGAAATGCCTCTTTGATAATGTGATTTGAAATGATTTCCAAAATCTAGTCAGTTAAAGTGTATTAAAATAATTAAAATATAGTTAGGAGAATATCGTTCATTCAACACAACTCTTGGAAAAATCCTACAGGAATCCTTTGTGCCCAATAATTGACAGTGTAATTTAATTACAAATTCTTGACCTGGCTATAATGTCTATGACCTCAATTTTAACAGAGGGTAAGCAGTATTTAAATTTTCCTGTAGCTGAATCAGCATGAAGAAGAAAACGCAATCTAAAATGATGCAGCTACATTTGTTGGCCTACCAACTTTCTCAATAATCCATATTTTCATTAAAATGTATATAGACTCAAACTTTAGTATTTAATATATTAGTAACTTCTTTCAGTAGTTGGAGTGAAGGAAGGTCTTTTTTAAAATAGTATAGAATATTTTTTCATGAAGTAAGTAAATGTAATAATACACAACCTAAAGCAGAAGTACAGAGGCCCCTAAGATTTCAACAATAAAGCAGCCTTAACACTCACCCACCATGACTCAGGGAACTGAGCAGAAGAGGGCAGAAAGATTGTAAGAGCAATGGAGAAGGAGAATATCCAAAGACACTAATCCTCTCAGTAACAACATACAAAATGGGGTGGAACCGGTCTGACTCCTAGGCTATCCATAACCTCCTACCCCATGGACTGATCCAGACTGCCCACAGAGGAGGATATCCAGCTGATTGGAGACAGGGAGAAGCTAAATCTGGGAATTGGGGACACTAACACATTATTTGCTCATTCAGTGTATCTAATTATGGATAATAAAGATATAATTAAAAATAGATAAAATTATATATATATACACATATATGTATATATATATATATATATATATATATATATATATATATATATATATATATATATAAAGATCTAGAGAGGCTGCCAACACTGATTTTTAAAAGTTCTTAGTTGACAACCTCCACACATATAAACAATGCACTCTGATCATAATTTCCTTTCACCTCCTTTGTCTCCCCTCCCAATTAGTCCTTTCTTTCCAATTACTCCATTTCTATTTTGCTGTCATCATTTTTTTTGGCTATCATATTATGCAGGTCTCATGTAGGTAGTGTCAGACACTGTGAGGTCTTGAATGCACACCGTTTGTTTAAATTCTTGCTGCCACCTATTTTGCAAGCCAACACTAATTTTTGAAGCTTGTGGCATGTGATGAACTATGCTAATTTTATTTATATCACACATGATTTTTTGCCACCATAGATGTCTTTCAAATGCTAATATCACAAGCTATTTGAAGGAAAATTAATCAATGGCTCGGCTTTTATATGTAATGTATGATATGCAATAGCAACCCAATCCATAAAGTTGAATTAAGTCATTAATTTTCTGGGAAAAATATAATTTAGGTCAAGATTATGAAAAACTTCTAAAAATGGATAATGGTGAGATAACTGCACAGTAATGTGAATACCACTCAACCGCACACTTAGAAGGTTAACATGTTAACGTTTAAAGATATTTTATTTATTTACTTATATGTGTGTGTATGAGAGAGAGAGAGAGAGAGAAAGAGAGAGAGAGAGAGAATGGGGGGGAGAATAGATACACCTGGGCCTCAAGCAACTGCAGACGAACTCCACATGCATGAACCACTTTGTGCATCTGGCCATGAGTGGGTGCTGGGGAATCAAACCTGAGTCCATAGGATTTGCAGGCAAATGACACAACCACTGAGCTTCTGCCCATCTCTAAAATGTCAACTTTTATCAAGTGTATTTTACCGGAAGTTTATATTTAGAAGTTTGCAATAATAGCTAAAAATACTGAATAATAAAATGTGCTGGAGCTTTAAAATGAAGGTTATAAATCTCTATGAAATAAACAGATATACAATTAAATCTTTCTCATAAAATTAAAGTACTCTATATTACATATCAATTTTTTCCATAATAACATATAAATTAAACTTAATCCTAATACTCTTCTCAGGAGTGTTTTACAATAACATTGAGATGTTTTTCATTATAATGAAGAATGAGTTATTAAGTATAGCAAAATTAATTTTGAAGTTGATGAATATAGATGGCTTATAAATTATAAAGCTTCAGATGGAATTATAGCTATGAAAGGAAAGAAGGAATCCATGAGGACCCTAGATAGAGAAAGGAATAATGGTAGAAGAGAATTAGTTTAAAACTCTTAGGTAGTAGTATTCCAATGTTACCTCAAATATGAATGTGGTGGGAGAGTTATTAGGAAGAGCCTTCTCAGACCCCTATGGCTGAATATGTCTTTCTGCCTTAAGAATTATGAATATGAGGGCTGGAGAGATGGATCAGTGGTTAAGGCACTTGCCTCCAGTGCTTAAGGCCCCAGGTTCAATTCCCCAGGACCCACATAAGCCAGACCCACAAGGTGGTGACCCTTGTGCATGCTCTCTCTCTCTCTCAATCTCTCTCTCTCTCTCTTTCTCTGCTTGAAAATGAATAAAAAAAGAATTATGAATATGAGAAGATCGAGAATCATCCCTTATGGCAAGTTTTGTGAACATGAAACTCAGAGCATTTTTTAAAAATTTCCACTGACATTCAAAAACAAATGAATTTATTAGGATGTGGATGTCTTAGATGACAGCCACACTGTGACTTTTTGAAAATGCTTCTACCAAGCCAACTTAATGGCAAGGTTGAGAGATCCCTGGAAGGAACCCTGGAAGGTGTGCATGGCATTTGCAGCAAATGAACTACAGTGAGAAGCAACTGGCAAAACCTTAGCCAGAAAATACATTTTTCATGATAGAAAAGTAGTCTTCCAGAGGACCTCCAACGAACACCTAAAGTTTTCCCAAAGAACAACCCTAGTAGGAAGGTGACTGCTTGGTACCTGTGCATATGTAGCCAGAAATAAAAGTTTAAAGGAGAGGGCAGTTGAATATATGAATAAGCAAACTATAGACAGAAAAATGAACTGTTCTTTCTGTCTCTTGACTCTTCAGAAACAAAAAGTGTTTATCTGAGATTTTATTCAAAATGGGAAGATGTATAAAAAAAGGAAGCATTTACAACTCCATTGAGTTTAACCCAGAAATTTTAATTCTCTGATTCTATAATTGCATAAAGATAATAAATACTAAATTGTGCATTTTAAAAAAAATTTACTTTATTTTAATCTGTGCAAACTCACTGTTGCAACAGTTTGCAAAACACTTGGCCTAAGAACATAATATTCTAGGTTAAAAAATAAAATTATTCTCTATATACTTATAATCACAATTATATAACATTACTTTAATTAATTCCTTCTAGACCTTATACAAGAAGATTGTCCAAATTATTTAACAATAAAGTAAAAGATAATAAAGAATCAGTGTCATGAGATAGGACTATTTGCTGAAAATTCCAGCTACGCCATTAAATTAGAAATCATGATAATTACAGAGATATATCATTATATTAGGTTAAAAGGGTTGTATTTCTTAAAAACTCACAATAAGTTTTAAAAGATCATAAGTTGTGAATGTTTTGGGGGGTGAGGTCAGTAGAAGAATCTGCATGTTCTGCTCTGTGGTAGCTGGGTAGCTTTCATCATTTCTAACAGTTTCTTTTCTCATTATCATTGCAGGAGCAAAGGAAGGGTGTCACACTGGGAGTGCTGTCTAGCCAATGAAAACCCCCGAATCCAATCCCAGCAATATACAACAAACAAAAATAAATAATTTAAAATCTCTTATCAGATGGTGGTATGTGTGACCCTGCTATAAGGGACGGAGGATATAGGGTTAAAGGAAGTTGAGGCTGACCTGAATCCCTGATAATCTATCCTATCCTTATTATTTGAGATTGAGACCAGTAGGAGTTCAGCCTTGTCTCCTTTCTTGTATCCTAAAATCTCCAGCTCCCTGGAAGGCCACAACAAACTCTGATAAGCCTAGACACTTCCAGGCCTGCGTTTACTAGAGCTCACATACCCCAGCTGTAATAACAAGCCTGGACAATAAAAGTTTAAAGGTCATAGCTCTTCTGCAGCTACTGGCATCTGTTACATGCCTAGAGTCAGGTAATTTCCACCACTTGGAGCTGAGAAAGCCCCCTCAACTTATCTATGTAAACTAGACATCCACAGGTTACTGGCCCCTGCCAATCCCTTCATGAAACCTCCACAGACTACCCTGCCCCTGCCAATCCCCTTGCTGCTGATGCCCCTGCCTATGGTTTTTGCTCTATATAAATGATCTTTTTATGCATAATAAATGAGCTCTTCATTGCAAGTGCCTCCCGGGTGGCTATGCCCTTCGACTCACCACTGTCTCAAGACTCTGTCCACCCACCAAGTGGATGAACAGGGGTGTTAATGTACAATGACCCCCCCCAAGGAATCCATGAACCACAATGGTAGATATGCTATGCACCCATTTTTCTTTACTCTTTTATTTTTATTAACTTTATGTTTATGTTATTTTATTGGAGTTTTACAGATCAATGAAATAATGAGTGGTTGTCTATATATAACATTTAACAAAATAACAAGTAATGACAAATATTTTTTTAAAAAGGAACACTAAATTTATACAAAAGAAAATAATAGAGATAAGACCACAAATCTTTTTCCAAAGATAGAAAAATCTAAATGCAATTTTAGATATCTTCACATATTTACATTCAATTTTTTAAATTCAAATATGTTTGGATATTCTTTTATTTTCATATAAATTTGTATGAATAAAAATGTCAGACTTTGATAGAATTTTCTAAAAGAAACTTCCACTAGTCCCTAAGCATCTAAACGACATTTTTCTCTACATAATTTTATTTCACTTATTTTAAATTCCACCCATATCCTTAGATTCCAAATTTACATCTTCTGTCCATATTTCTCGGTTCTCATTTAATATATCCAACATCCCAAGTGATACATACTAGGAGCCATCTCACATTTAAAGAGTCCACATTTTCAGCTGAATTTTTCCTACAAAATATATACTTCCAAGTGTTTCTTCTTTCATTAGATGAAATAGTTATAACACTGAAGACAAATCCACTTTGGACCTATTGGCAGGTTTCATCTAATTTATTTCTAAACAAAATCCATAATTTTCACATTTATCTCAGTCTCTCAGTCTCTCTCTCTCTCTCTCTCTCTCTCTCTCTCTCTCTCTCTTCCTTCTGTCTTTGGTGAAGTCATTTATGATCATTTCTTATGCACCAATATAATAGCTTTCTACATAACTGTGCAATTCCTTTAGCATTTACAGTAGTGGTACATAAGGTGTTCCTTTGGGTGAAAGTCCTTCAGTGGTGTCTCCCTGTGATGACTACAAAGTGTGCTGTACCAGTGAGTCTCTGATGTTCTTCTGTAGAATTCCAGCTTTGCCTTTGGTCTCTGCCCTCTTTGATTCCTATGCCTTGTCAAATGCCATCGAATTTCCAGTGTAGTTCATTTAGCAGTGCTTCTATTTGGCTTCTTCTTCTTTTTTTTTTAACCTGTCACCCTTAATTTATTTATTTTTTTAATAAATTTTTTTATTGTCCATAATGAGTTACAAAATTTAGTGGGCAAACAATGAGTTGTTGTCCCCAATTCCCCTCCCCACTCCGTTGGATAACCTCCTCCATGGGTCGTCTGGATCAGTCCTTGTGACAGGGGACCATGGATAGACTAGTAATCAGCCAGGTTCTCCTGTCCGTACTCTGGATAGTCTCCCCCACCACGGCTCTCACAATCTTTCCGCCCCCTCTTCCGCATAGTTCCCTGAGTCGTGGTGGATGAGTAATAAGTTTGCTTTAAATTTGTGAGCTTATGGGTCTCTGTGTCGAAAATCGTTGGTTTCTGTTCCACTGGCTAATCCTGTGTTGATTTAATGGCTGTGGCTGTGGGCTCCTTGTTCATCTCGTCATTCTCTGTGGAGTTCTATTTGGATCCTCCATTGTATGACTCTCTTGCCAGAATCTCAGCTATCAGCCTAAGGTCGGTTGGTAGGGTTAGATGAGCCCCAGCACTCTCGCTGCATCCTGAAAGATACAAACACAATCTCCATCGGAGAGTGAGATCAGTGTAGGTTAACAAATATACAGAATTTTGGATTACCAGGATTCTATTTTTAGTAGCCTCCCTGTCAATTGGTCCCATAGTGCATCTTGTCTTGGGAGCCTAAGAGTACGGGATCCGGTGCCTATCTCCCTGAATCCCAAGTTCCAGACAAGGGGACCCCCTCACTAAGTGGAAAATTGACCGAATTAAAAGCTATTGATTGTCTCCCCCAGGCCCAGGCTCCTCCATTACACAAGTGCTCCTTTCTTGGTTCGCTGCTCACTCCCACTAGGAGGTGTGGTCAGCCTACTCATAACCACCGATTGTGTTTCCTGTCAGTGGTCTCTGTTTACTCCAGCTGTTGTTGATCATTTTCCCCTGGCAGCCTGTGCAGTGCCTTCCAGCACTACACTAA
>PVHP010036622.1:0-17808 GCA_004024765.1 Zapus hudsonius
AGAAAGCCGGGTGTGGTGGTGCACGCCTTTAATCCCAGCACTCAGGAGGCAGAGGTAGGAGGATTGCCTTGAGTTGGCGGCAACCCTGAGATTACACAGTGAATTCCAGGTCAGCCTGGGCTAGAGTGAGACCCTACCTTGAAAAACAAAACAAAACAAAAAAAACTTACCTGAGAGAGACCTAACAATGTGATACTAGCCACTCCAACAGCCATCAAGGCACTGGTTCATGTCAAAACTTAAAAATTTGAAATAAATAACTTGATGGGTCAAACACAAACAAATATTAAAAGGTACTCCTATAAACCCATTTAGAGACTAAAATTTCATCTTCACAATAACAAAATTGAACACAGATAAGTCTTTTAATAGATATTGATTCTGAGGTTTGAAAATATACCTTGTGCTGGATTCTCTTGGTCCTATGCTTAAGGGCCATAATACTAAGTCTCTATATAATCTTATATCTGCTACCAATTGTGTGAAATAATTTCCTACTATCTTGATAACAAAGTGTTCTTATTATATATCTCTTACCTATGTTGCTTTAGGTTCAAAGAATCAAAGAACCTAAACATAACTCATGATGAGCTATTAGAACTATTAGACCAAAGGGAATAAAAATTTGTGTTGTGTTTACAGAGATAATAGACACAGAGAATTTACAATGAATTATATATTACTAAGGATAACTACAGAGAACAGTCTGGCAAGTGAAATCCAAAAAGCCCTAACTCACCAAGATGTCAACTGACCAGGATCATCTGTGATTTTTTTCCTTTCTTTCTTTTTTCCTTTCTGTGGTGTTTTGAATGTGAATATATGGTCCCCCATAACCTGAAGTATTTTTGATTAAGATTGAGGTTGCAGCTTGAGTCTCTGGCAGCCTGCTGGAGGAGTTGTCATTGAGAGTGGATCATGTAGTTAAGCCCTAAGGTGTGTTCAGAGAGTTTTGGACTCTGGCAATGACCTCAAAGAAAATTAAATAAAATGATGAAGTACAGTTGTCAGTTTAAAACTTGGATGAGAATTTTATCAAAAAGGTAGATATTCTGTACTTAAGAAGGCAGACATTTCAGCATGATATCGATTTGTAAAAAAGAACAAAGAAAAGAATCTTATGAATGAGTAAGAATTTATTGATGAACACTAAGATAGTAAATTTGAAATATAATTCACCACATTAAAAAATTAATAAATATCTCATGATATACAGTAAAACAAAGCTTTATAGAATTCAACATTATTCATAACAATCTTTACAACTCTCTTAGTAATTTAGGAATTGAAAAAACTTCTATAATCATACTTAATAGTGAAGTCTTAGAATCTTTCCTTTAAAATCCTTCAGAGATAAGTATGGCAATTGTGGTAGATACCATTCAAATACCATACTTTAAGAAGATATAATTATCTATATATAATATGAAATAGACTATTCAGATAAAATAGTTAATGGAATAGAAATAGTTGTTAGAATTGATAATTTTTGAAATCTCACATCTCAGTAGAAAAGCAAAAATCAATTAAGAACATAAACTTGATGAGATAATATCATCATAGCAGCAAAATATAAGTATTAGGAAGTACACTTAACTGAATAGCCTTCAGTAATATCCAATATAATGAAGAGATTTAAAAATACTAATAAAATTAAGAGCTATACCATTGACACACTTAGAAACCTTCACAATAAAAGACATCTTGAAATCATCCTAAAATTCAATGGAATTCAATTTCAAACAATAAAATCATTTATAGAATTCAGTAAGATAATTGAAATACAATATGGAAAAAGAAATGCCTAATAGAATTAGGCTTCTAAACTGTACTTCATGAGCCCACATGGAGTTTTTTTTTATATTTTATTTTTTTTATTTGAGAGAGAAAGAGAGTGAGGCAGGCAAAGAGAGAGAAAATGGGCTGGCCAAGGCCTCCAGCCACTGCAAATAAACTCTTTACAGAGGTACTGGAGACTCAAACTCTGATCCTTCTGCTTTGCAGGCAACCATCTTAACCACTAAGCTATGGAATTTTATAACTGGAGTTATAAACATTGTGGGGCAAACAATTGGCAATTGTAAATCAGTTTCTAAAGGCACAATGTCCAACAATTAATTTAAAATAAAACTAGTGGGCTGGAGAGATGGCTTAGAGGTTAAGGAGTTTTGCCTAAAAAGCAGAAGGACCAGAGAGTTCTATTCCTCCATACCCAAGTAAAGCCAGATACACAAGTTGGTGCATGTGTCTGGAGTTCATTTGCAGTGGCTGGAGGCCCTCAAGCACCCATTCTCTCTCTCTCTCTTCTCCCTGTCTTCCTCTTTCACTCTTACTCTCACAAATAAATAAAAGATAAAATGAAACTAGTAATGAAGCTGAGGGCTTTCTGGCAATACTCACCCGTGTTGTGTCATGTGATTTCACTGCAGCCTTGTTTCTGAATTCACACCACACATACTTGGTGAAGAATACACATTCATGTAATGTAGTGCTAACTAAAGCTGCCAGAAACACCACAGCTCAGATTAAAGATTCTATTTTTTTGAATTTCAATGTTTTTACTGTACATATGTTTCTGTTCCTATAGCAATATGATATTTTAATTCCAGAAAAAGTTTTCAAATATTTTTTTCTATTCCTCAGTATGTGAAGAAGATCAAATTAGTATGACTTGAGATTGTTTTGTGTTAGAACTTTGATTTTAAAAATTGCTTTCTGAATTCCTGATGAATTTCACAACAAAAAATGTTATCTGAATTTTGGCTTGGGTTGAGACAGAATTTGCAACAATTTCCAAAATTTTTGAAATGATCTAAAATATACATAGACAATTTTGTACTATGTATTCCTGCAAAGTGCCATACTCAGCATTGACAATAAAGAAAAACAAGATAGTAATCACCTCTGAAAAATGTGGAAGATGCTTTATGTTTATAAAATCAAATATTCAACACAATCAAATCTTTAAATTAAAAACTACATCCATCCCATTAGCATTTAATTTTTTTCTTTAATAAATGCTAAAAATATATGCATACCAATGTTTTTATTTTCATTAATTGATTATTTCATGCTTTAACATAATATTATTTGATAATAATCTCCTCCCAATATGTTCCTTTATCCCCCCCTCTCTCTCCTCTTTTGCACTGAGCTCTTTCTTCATTCCAATTAGAGACCTCTTCTGTTTTGATGACTTGGTTTTAGTGCCCACCTCCATCACCATGTTGAAATGTTGATAAGCTAAATATTGTGATGGTCATGTTGAAGTAACAACTGCTGTGTTGCCATGATGTAATGGACATGAAACTGGCAAATAATGTTATAAAGTTTCCCTCCCCGTTGGCTGGCTCTTACATTCTTTCCACCCCCTGTTCTGCAATATTACCTGACCTTTTGAGGGCATGATAAAGGTGTTTCATTTAGCCCCCAAGAACTTAATCATCACTTGGTATCAGCATTTTGATGAGTTTTGAGACTCCTCTGAGTACACACTGTCATCTCTAATAGGAAGTTTCTCTGATCAAAGATGAAAGCAGCACTATAAATATTAGAGGGCAATTAGAAGGGCACAATATGTCCTTTAAGCCAACAGTAGTGGCTTCCCACCTAAGATGAATACCTTTCCTAGCTATAGGTTTTCCACAAGATTTTCAGTACTTGGAATGAATTGTCTTTCATGAATTTGGACTCAGATCCAATCAGAAAGCAGTTGGTTCCAATAATAGTCATGCCATTATTGCACTGGTGGGTACCTCTTGCCTAGGTATTCAGTTGTGTAGCACTCAGGATGGTTCTATAGTTGTGTAAGCCAGGTGACTTTTCTTCCTCAGCAGTCTGCATAGTGCTTTCCAGCACCATGACAGTGATCCAAGAGGAAGGAAGTTTTCAGCTTCATTATAGCTTAATTTATCAATTGAGGCTTATGGAGAGAGGGGCAGTAGATATGTAAGTATAACAATGAAATACTGGGGATGGAAAGTATATAGTGGCATCAAGGGTAGCAAATGAAGGAGAGGAGTGGTGGGAAAGAGCTAATCAAAACTAATAGTAATGTGAAAAATCCATAGGGAAACTCACTTCTTTGTTAACTAGTTTCAAATACAATTAAAAACAAAAACTAGATCTGTAGTTTGGGCAAGAACTTCCTATGGGCCTAGATAATGCTGCTCACAGAAGACAAATATTGTTACCTGAAAATTCCAGTGCCATGGATGGTATACCTCCCAGTGATTTGTTGGTGACAGAGGCCCCAGGGGCCCCCAACAATTCAGGCTACAACCAAGATTCTTGGTTGCCTCCTAGAATTAGATGATAAGACCATATTGCTCAAATAATTATTTTAAAATAAATTTATTTATGATTTGTTATGAGTACATCTTTGATTTATAAAACTATTTAATTTTCTGTTGTGTTTGTTAGGTTTTTAAATTTGAAATTATCATACAAAGCAATGGGTTTCATATGGTGTGATAGTTAGGTTTTGTTGTCAACTTGATCTTTTTAATTATCTTGGGTGGGTCTCTGAGGATGTTCACAGGAAGGCAGCCTCTCAGTAAGGGGTAGGATGTAATGAAGCTCAAAGGAGTTAGAAGTAAATATCCTTTCCTGTGTGGGCAGTGCAGGAAGGAAATTTCAGAGACTCAGGAAGCCATTATGTTTGGGATAGAATTACAAGACCCCAACCTAGGGCTATATAAAGGTGAAAGGATTGTCTCCTTGCCCCCCTGCCTGTTTGCTAGTGTGTGTGTGGTATATGTGGTGGGTTTTTCTCTCTGCTTGGACCTGTGACAGGGGAGCAGCCTCTTTTGCATTCTGGAACTTCCCCTGTACCTATAGCTACAAATAAATCCTTTCCTCCCATAAATTGTGCCTGGTTTGGATATTCATCCCAGCAGATGTGGCTGACTACGACATATAGCATTTTCATACATACTTTAAAATTTTTATTTATTTTTCCATTCTGACATCTTCATACATGTATATAATTTATTTTGATAATATTTCCTCTAATTACCCAATATTATACCTTCCCTCACTATCACACCCTTCTTTTCTACTAATCCCCATTTTATTTTCATGCCTCATTTTAACCCATGTTGTTAAGTTAGGATTGCTTTCATGATCACGGATGGAATGTTACATACTGTAGAATGGACATCTTACCGGGAGCTGTACCACTGTTGAACCTGACTTTCTCTCTCTTTGCAACCATTAGCTGCCAATGGCTACTCTGAGTAGTATAGGGTATCTCATATACCCTATCTCATACCCTTCCCCCATTGATGATAAGGTATTAATAGGCTCAGTACTCTACCAGAAACTAAATCTTCTCTGTGTTATGAATGTAACAGTCATGTTGTATCCAGATGACAGCACTAATGGAAGGGAGATGGCTGGGCTGACACCCATGTCACTTCACCTCATTATAAATCTTTCCCTACTATAAAGTGTGAAAAAGAACATCTACTTTCTGGAGAATACAGACAGATTGAAACTTTTTGAACTGTTTGGCCCCATGCAAACATAAGACGTTCCCTTGACTACTGCCACTACATGGTGGGCAATTTGCTGGGAAGTCGCCTTCGTGGTTGATTAGGTGAGGGCCAGTTCAGTTTGTTTGTTTTGCTGCCAGTTGAAGACGACATGGTATGACAATGAAAAAGAGGTCACATGTGGTTGAATCTTGTTCAAATTAGCCAAGGAGAATCTTTTTCTTATAGCCCCTAGCATATATAAAGGGAAATCCCTTCAATTAAAGCTAACTTTACTAAGAGTCAAGGATACTTGAAAGAATTAATCTATTGGGGGAGGCAATTGATAAGTGTCCCTATAGTGTGTAAATTGACTGTTAGAAATTAATCTTTGGAATGCAGGGCAAACACTTCAGTGAGGTGATCCACGAATGGCTTCCCCTCTGACACCAATGTGAACATATTTCTTGTGCAAAAACCTTCACAAGAGCAAAAGAAGTCAGGTGAAAGAATACAGTGCTTGATCTCAGTCCAGTAAAAAGAACTCATTAAAGAAAGTCCAGAAGAAAACAAGAGAACACTGTTTTTTCTCCCCACCCTCCCCCCAGGTACAAACAACACTAAGAGAGACTCCTCACATTTGGGGAAGGAGAAGGAATCAAGGCCAGATCTTACACTTGAAATATAGCAGTCAGTCAGTCATAGTGAGACCACCAGCTGGGCATAACCCCGTGACTACTGCTTCCAGGCATGAACCCTTTGACTTAGTCTTTGTCACTGCTCTGTCTATGAGACCAAGCGGCTATCTCCATCACCCTTCCCTTGATGCTAGGAAGCAACTGGGCATGATAGCTAGCAAAAGCCTTTGCCTTGGAACCTACAATCTAGCAAGGGACTCAGCACCAGCAAGGAAACAGGTAACAGCTCACAGAGGGAGTCTACACCTGGCTAGGCTCAGGCATAGACCTGCACCTGGGCAAGATAGGCTGGAATTTGGGCCTACCTCATGGCCAGCCTTCCATTGGGTCTGGGTACCTGTCTGCCTCCCCAGCCCTCAATGCATCCCTCCAAGACTGCACAGGCCCCTGGATTTGTGAGAGTCAGATGCCACTAAGCTTAGTGTGAGCTGTAGCAGCTGAGGGACCATCTGCAACATCCCTCTGAAACCTTGGTAGGGGAGCACAGGTGTCCTCCAAACGACCAGCCACTGTTCCCAGTTGTAGCCTCTGCATTTGCTCCAGAAATAGGTAGTGATCATACCTCATGGAACGAACAAGTGTTTTGCTGCATCACTGCCAGCTGTTATGTAGAATTTGGTAAACAGAGCAGTGCCTAATGGCCCCCATCTCAGGCTAGTGCTTGCAAAAGGAATTCCTGAAACAGTCCTTGTCCTGTGGACTACCAATGCTCCTAGTCTATCAAACTTCTCTTACAGCCAGTATTACCTGTGGCTGGTGGCAAAGGACTTGTGCCCCAGAAACACCAGAATAGGCAGTCCATAGCAGTAACAGCCTTGATGCAAGCTGGTATTGACTGGTCATAATGGGCTGTGAAAAGAACTGTTGGTAACTATGGGTATGGGTAGCATCCTGGTGCTAGTTCTTTCCAGACAGTGTACCTGCAAAATCACCTCTTAAATAAGAATTATTTTAGGGAGGAAGGAAATATTGATGGCATTGCTTGCAGTAATGTATTAGTTACTGTGGGTTTGTTTAAGGGGATAAAGAAGGAAAAACTCAGCAGAACAAGTTTTTAGTATTGAATTGATATAGAGTAATTGTTGGGAGGAGGTTGACATGAGTAGAGGGTCACTCTGAAGGAGCAAAAGAGAAAAAAGGTTGGAGGAGGATTGCAGAATATTGTCTAAAGATGGTGAAGGTAGGTAAACAGCTAATGTAGAATAGCTCTGTCTCTTAGGAGACTGGGGCTCAGAGTTTCTGCAATCCAGAACAGGCTATGTTCTTTGGGAAAGGAAGAATTAGAGATAAAGAGTAATGGGTATGTGAACAAAGATAAAAGAGAGCTGGAGAAATGGCTCAGTGGTTAAAGGCACTTGCTTGCAAAGCTTGCTGACTCATGTTCAATTCCCCAGTACCCATGTAAAATCAGACACACAAAGTGGCCCATATATCTGGAGTCCATTTGCAGTGGCAAAAGGGCTCTCTCTCTTTCTCTCACTCACTCACTCTCTCTCTCTTTCTCTCTCCCTCTCATCTAGATAGATAGTGTAATGGTTAAGTTTTGTTGTCAACTTGACCTTTCAAGTAATCTTGGGTGGGTCTCAGGATGTTCACAGGAAGGCAGCCTCTCAGTAGGGGGCAGGATGTATGGAAGCTCAAATGAGCTAGAAGTAAACATCCTTTCCTATGTGGGCAGTGCAGAAAGGAAATTTCAGAGACTCAGGAAGCCATTAAGTCTTGGGAAGGGTTGTAAGACCCCACCCCTAAGGCTATATAAAGGGGAAGACATTATCTCCTGGTCTCCCTGTTTGTTGGCTGCTGGTGCTTGTTTGTGACTTGCACCCGCATCCTGCTCTCCTACCCTTCTGGGACATCAGAACCCAGTTTCCTCAGCCTCACATAGTAGACTTGAAGAGCAACTGCTCCCAAGGAAGCCATCAGGCCTTCTGGGCTGGACTGGGACTGCTGAGGCCTCCAGCCATGTGGACTGAAAAGCTACTGGTTTCTTCTCCTGTGGGACTGCAGACTGCTATTGTTGGACTGTTGTAAGCTACCCCAATAAATTCCCTTTTACTACAATCCATTCGGTCAACTCCGTTTTCTCTAGAGAACCCTGACTAAAACAGATAGACAGATAGATAGATAGATAGATAGATAGATAGATAGATAGATAGATAGATAGATAGATGATAGTCTATATATATATATGTGTGTGTGTGTGATATATATATATATATATATGAGATAGACTATATGTATATAATTTAAAAATAAAAAAGAAAACTGAAAACCACACAAAAGACAAAAACAATGTACAAACAATCCCCCCCACCCACACACACACACATACTAGCAAAGGAACCAGTAGAGGGCAAGAGTAGAATGGGGGCCAAACTGGCCTGCTAAAACAAGTTATTGAAAACTGCGTAGATATCTGGAGAGAAGGAGCTGGGTGGAATGTGGGATTTGAAAACTGACTGGCCTGATAGTTGGTTGTTGTCTGGACTTCCTCAACTGCTAGCATAATAAACCCCTCCACTGAGAATTCCTCTTTTGCCTAGAACAGACAGTTCCATTCATTAGAGTCTTCGGGTCAAGGTAAGACCACCTAGCAAAGTTGCAAATTGCCTTATCTCTGGAGGGAAGTTGTTGGTGTGGGAAGTTGCCTGGTTATTCTTTACTGAAGAGTTCTCTTGTTGCAGGTTGAGTGTTTCTGCTGAGATTGGGAGCCTGTGGGGCTTGGAAGTGATCAATTTCTCCTCTGGAAAGGAAGGAATTATAAATTTTACAAGTCTCAATGTTATATTTCCAAACCCCTCATTGGGTGCTTACATGTGTTCACCTGGGAACTTTTCAACTTCAGATTTGTATTTCCAGTGGCACTAGATGCTGAAATCCCTGGGCAGTTTTCTTTGTACCCTAGAGACCAGAGCTGTGATCAGGACATGCTACCAGATGTGCCAGGCATGGCTGAATGCTACAGATTCTGATCGGCATTCTTGATGTTGCTATTATTAGTATTATTTATTATTATTAATTACCACTGCTTCTTCATTGTTTTCAGAGGTCCTTCTTCAGTTTCCCTCTTTGGGTCAGAGTGTTTCAGTTCCTATTTTGATTTTGTCCTTCATCAGCTTTCAGGGCTTTTTCTAGCCCACCATTTTAACTATAAGTCATAAGTTTTTTATTTCATTTTTAATTTTTTTTCTAGGTAGGGCCTATCTCTAGTCCAGGCCGACCTAGAATTCACTATTTAGTTTCAGGGTGGCCTCAAACTCACTGTAATCTTCCTACCTCTGGGTGTGCACCACCACACCCGGCTAGCCATAGTTTTTTTTTAATATATTTTTATTATTTTATTTTTAAGCAGAAAGAGACAGAGAGAAACAGAGAGACAGAGTATGGGTATGCCAGGGCTTCCAGCCTATGCAAACAGGAGTCCAGATATTTGTACCACTTTGTGCATCCAGCTTTATGTGGGTACTAGGCTTCTGAGGCAAGTTCCCTAACCACTGAGCAATCTCTCCAGCCCCATAATTTGTTTTTATTGGCCCTCCTTCCCTACTCCTCTCCTTCATCACCTGTTCCACAGATAAAGACACAAAAGTAAAAGAATAATCTCTCTGATAAGCATATAAGCAAAAATTCATAACAAAACACTTGCAAATTGAATTCAAAAGCACTTAAAAATCATTCACTGTGATCAAGTTAGATTCATTCCCAGGTGCAGAGAGAGTTCAACATATGCAGATTAATAAATGTAATGTATCCAATAATTGGGAAGGAAGTTGCAAAAAAAATTAAAAGAAACAGAGTGCATGGTGCTTCATGTTTATAATCCAAACACTTAGGAAGTAGCAGTGGTAGATGTATCAGGAGTTCAAAGCCAACCTTTGAAACATAGTGAGTACCAGATCATCCTGGGAGACATGAGTCAAGGAAGGAAGGAAGGAAGGAAGGAAGGAAGGAAGGAAGGAAGGAAGGAAAGGAAGGAAGGAAGGAAGGTAGGAAGGTGTAAGGTCAGAATTCAGGCTACACCCTGATTCTCTTCCCAAACCAGCCTCAAGAGAAGTATCATCAAGAGTCAAAGATAAAGACTGATAAAGACTTCCTCCTGAAACCAGAGCCATACATGGCCCGAGGGACTGTCCCTCCAGATCCCTCCTGATCCTGAGAGAATGTGACCCCCTGAGCCCTCCACCCAACCTCATGTGACCAACCAGACCCCAACCTGAACATTTTCCACTTAAAAGCCCTGATCTAAACCTGCCTTGCGCTTTTTCGCCACCCTTGGTGAAAAATGCCTGGCAGCTCGCTTTTCCTTCTATTAAAACCTTTCCTTTCAGAGTGGTCTCTCGTGGTCATTTCCATTCTAACAGAAGGGAGGGAGGGAGGAAGCTGGGGAGCTAGAGAGATAGTTCAATCTGTAAAGTCCCTGCTTGCAAGCATGAAGACCTCAGTGCAATCCCCAGAAGCCATGTAAAAAAAAACACAGGCCTAAATAGTGGTGTGTATTTGTTGTCCAAGCACTGGGGAGGCAGAGAAAGATAGATTCCCGGGGCTAGCTATCCAGCCAGTCTAGCCTAATTGGTGAGTTCCAGGCCCGTGAGAAATAATATCTCAAAAAATAGGTATAGAGTGTCTCAAAAAGAGACACTGAGAGCTGAGTGTGGGGGCACACGTCTTTAAAAAATTCCAGCACTCAGGAGGCAGAGATAGGGAGATCACAATGAACTCAAGGCCACTCTGTGACTACATAGTGATTTCCAGGTCAGCCTGGGCTAGAGTAAGACCCTACCTCAAAAAAAATGACACCTGAGATTAAATTTTGTCTTCCAAATATATGTGCAGGTGCACCTGTATATACACATGTTACAGCCTCATGTGCACATACTTGTGTGCTTGCGCACATGCACACACAAACACACAGAGACACACATACACACACAAACAGAGGAACAAAAGAAAACAAAAAAAATTCCTGAACTGTAAAATACACAAAGCAGAACTTGTAAATGCCATTGAAGGCATTGATAGCAGAATAGGATGTAAAAAGGCAAAGAATCAGTGAGACTGAAGACAGGATTTTTGAGAGCAGTGTGGAAATGGAATGAAGAAGAATGAATAAAGGTTACTTTGCTAAAGCATTAAAACAACAAATATTCAGGAGGTATAGGGAAGCAAGGAATAGTGGGTAATTTTAAAGGGGTAGAAAACTCATTCAAAGAGATAGTAATAGTGAATTCCCAAGTCTACGGACATATGGAAACATCCAGGTTACAGGAAGGTCAAAGGTCCCTACTGAAATTGTGGTTTGAATATAAAATAAACCCTATAGTGTATGTGTTTGTGATTAAGCCTCACATTGAACCCCTGGTAGAGCCTTTGAGAGTTGTAACCTTGCTGGAGGGGGTGTGTCACTGGAGGTGGGCCTTGAGGTGTATTAGTCAAGCCCCAATGGCATTCAGAGCTCACTCTACTTCCTGTCTTATGTTCAGGAGATGTGATCTGTAGCTCTTTTCTTTGCCATGCTTTCCCTGTCCTGATGAAACTCTCCTCAACACTGTAAGCTGGAAATAAACCCTTTCATCCTTCCATAAAATAAACTGCTTCTCGACAGCTGATTGCTCCCAACAACAAGAAGGTAACTGATACAGAGACAAAATGATTTGTTATTTGTTTTTCCTTTTTTAGTCCCGATACTAGTGCCTATACTTCTCAAAAATTTACAATGCTTTAATACTGTAGACAGGAGGATAAAGCATGCATATCTTTTTTTGTTTGTTTGTTTGTTTTTTTGAGGTAGGGTCTCCCTCTGACCCAGGCTGACCTGGAATTCACTATGTACAGGTTGGCCTTGAACACATGGCAATACTCCTACCTCTCTGCCTCCTGAGTACTGGGATTAAAGATGTGTACCACTACACCTGGCTAAGCATGCATACCTTTAGCATGAAGATGAAAGAGAAGGCAACATTTATAGTATCTACATTAAAATGCTACAACAGAGGCAATTCAAACAATAATAATAATGTAGAATGGAATATCAAAAATTCAAAATGCTGAACCCTGTATTGGTGGAACATGCCTGTAATTCCAGCATGTTGGAGGTGGAAGCAGGAGGATTAGGAATTCAAGGTCAGTCAGGGCAGGCTGAGACAGTTTCATAAAAAAAAATAAAAAGAGCTGTCCAAGTGAACCGGAAAAGCAAGGAGTTAAAAAAGATATTCTTTTCTTGCCTTCATGTTGCTAGTAAGTTGGTATCATTTTTCTGATATTTTGTTTGTAAGCCTCATG
Organism: Zapus hudsonius; assembly: GCA_004024765.1. NCBI lineage: Eukaryota > Metazoa > Chordata > Mammalia > Rodentia > Dipodidae > Zapus > Zapus hudsonius. The sequence goes on from PVHP010036622.1 coordinate 12,452, forward strand.
TAACCACATAACAAATATGATTAGAGGAGCTGGAGAGATGGCTTAGTGGTTAAGACACTTGCCTGTAAATCCTAACAATCTGGGTTTGGTTTTTCAGTACCCACATAAAGTCAAATGCACAGGGAGGCACATGTGTCTGGAGTTTGTTTGTAGCCACTGGAAGCCCTGGTGCACCCATTCTACCTGTCTATCTCTGTTCTGTCTCTGTATTCAAATAAATTTTAAAAAGGTTTTAAGATGTGATTAGAAATTAGAGAGCTTGTCACAGTCAGCCACATGCCGCTGGGAAGAATCTTCAAACAAGGCAAAATTTATGGGAGGAAATAATTTACTTGTAGCTTTAGATACAGGGGAAGTTCCAGAATGCAAAAGAGGCTGCTCCTCTTTCACAGGTCCAAGCAGAGAGAAAATCATATCACCAACACCACAAACAGAACAGCAAACAGACAGGGGCACAAAGGAGAGAATTCTTTCACCTTTATATTATCCTAGGGTGGGGTCCTGCAATTCTTTCCCAGACTTAATGGCTTCCTGAATCTCTGGAATTTACTTACTGCACTGCCCACACAGGAAAGGATGTTTACTTCTAGCTCCTTTTGAAGAATCCATTTTATGAAGCAGACTCCATTTTATAAAGCAGACTCCATTTTTAGACTTACTTCCCCCTCCCTAAAGAATGTCTGATCACAAAGACCAGGAAGTAAAAAAAAAAAAAAAGACACCATATAAGGAAGCATATGGCTGTCCTGGAATGTGGGCTGGCCCTGGGATGTGGCTCCAAAGAAATAACCAATCAAGAGGCATACAGATACAGGAAAGGAGCCAATAGAAATATCACACACCCTGTGACCTGAGCTATATTATAATTAGATAGCTTCTGTCTATAAATACCCTGCTCCTTTGTTCTTCGGGGCTCCATCTTGCCTGGACATTCATCTGCCTGCTTGTGGAGCCCGACTGCGCAGCCGAAGAATGAAATCTTCTTGCTTTTGCATCTGCTGGTGTGGTTATTGGAGTTTTGGGGTACGCTCTTCTGAGAGAGGCCTTGGGGGGTCTTTCACTTTGAGCTTCCTTACATCCTGCCCCCTAGTGAGAGGCTGCATTCCTGTGAACATCCTAAGTGACCCACCCAAGACTACTTGAAAGCTCAAGTTGACAACAAAATTTAACCATTACAGATCCCCAAAAGTTTATACCAAATAACCCCCCACATTAAAATAAAAACAGAATCCAGGCCTCTGGGTGCAGGCATATTAATTCCATCTCTTAGGGAGGCTAATGCAAGTTCAAGGACTACTTGGGCTTCAGAGCAAGTTCAGTGCCTACCTAGGTACCTCAAGTTCAAAAGTGAACACAAAACAGGGAATGACATAGTTTAGTTGGGAAGCACTGCCCAGCTGATTTCAATCCCCTAAAAAAGGTGGGAATCTCAAATAAGCAACCTATTGTTACATGTCACAGAAGTAGCAAAGCAAAAAGAGATAAAGCCCAGAGTTGGTACAAAGAGAGAAGTAAAGATTAAAGCACAAATAAAAGAGATTAAAAATATAAAGGCTCCTCTCTTGCCAGGATCTCAGCCGACTAATACAGACAGCCCACGGAGGAGGATATCCAACTGATCAGGGATGGGGAGGGGAGGGATTGGGGAATTCGGGATAACAACGCATTGTTTGCCCACTAAATAATGTAAATCATTATGGACAATAAATATATATTTAAAAAAATAGAAAAATATATATATAAAGGCTCAACAAAATGAAGACTTGGTTCTTTGAAAAGTGAGCAAAATTGACCAATCTAGAGCAAAACTAACAGAGAAAATGAGACTCAAATCAATCAAGATGAAAGAAGTTTAGCACAGACACCACAGAAGCAAAGGCTCATCCAAGTTCATCATGAACAAGTAATTTGAACAAATTCCATAACCTAAAATCTTGAGCAATCCTCAAATATAAGTTAGATTTTCATCTTATGCCAGCAGATCATTCATCAAAATCAATAGGCTTATATATTTCAAAATGGGAACTTCATACTTCCTAGCAGAAATAATTCTGGCTGACTGATTTGACCCAGAAGAAATAGATAATTGATGCTCAAACTGAATGCACTAAAGCATTACTCCTAAAGCAACATCTCATGGCATCCAGTTTAAGGCTCTTTACCTAAAGTGAGGTAAATGAATCCCTTTGCCTTGATCCAGATACCTAGTCATTTTTAAAAGCAAGAGTATGGGCTGCTGGTTTAGGGGACCCACTGGGGAAATTGCTCAGTGGTTAAGGCACTTGCTTGGAAACCTTGCCAGACTGGGTTCGATTTCCCAGTACTCACAGAAAGCCAGATGCACAAAGTGACACATGCATCTGGAGTTTGCAGTGGGAAGAATCCCTCCTACCCATTCTCTCTCTCTCTCTCTCTCTCTCTCTCTCTCTCTCTCTCTCTCTCTCTCTCTCTCTCTCTCTCTCCTTGTGAGTATAAATAAAATAAAAACTTGAAAAATCAACAAAAGTCCCAGTGGATTTATGAAGCATTTCAAAAAGATAAAAGATTTATAATATCTGAAGAAAAGCTTTTTTTAAAAAAAAGTTGGCCCACTAAACAATGTAACTCATTATGGACAATAAAAAAAATTCATAAAAAAAAATAAAAATAAAAAGTTGGTTGTGGTTCCTTTAAAGTGTGGCTCCACCCACCCTGTCCAATGTCTTCTGATTGGCTTAGAGAACTGCATTCCTTCCCCCTCCTCCTCAGCCCCTGCACATCTCTTTAGGCAGTCCTTGGGCTGCTCCTCTTTCAGTAGCCCTCTTCCATCTTGTAGCTTGGCTTGGTGAGTTCTTTTACCTCATTTTGCTGCTTTGCCTGGTTTTTCTGGCTCACCTCGCAGGTTTGGTTTGGTTTGGCTGATTTTGCTGTGTTTTTTCTCACCTCTGCAGTTCTTCTGGACACACCAGTTCAGTGCAGGTCAGGTCAGCTCACCTCGACTTGCCTCGCCTTGCCTCCAAGTTCTCACCTCATGCCCAGTGGTTCTTCTGGCTGTAAACACAAGTCTCACCTGAGCGCTTCTCAACGGACTCACCAGTTTGACTGCCTTGCTTCTTCTTCTGCATTGTGCCTGGTTTGTGCCCCCCTCAATCCCCACCTCTCCACGCCCAACCCACCCCATCCCAGGCCTTGGAGGATATTCCCTTGGGCAAGTCTCATCTACATATTGAGTTCAAGCCCAGCCTGGGCTAAGTGGGACCCAGTCTGAAAAATGCAAAGAGTGTTAAGTAAAAATAATGTTCCCAATATTAGGAAGAAGAAAGTGCAAGTATGGTTGTTTTAGTTAATGTATTTTTCTCATGCTTTTGTTTCTTGTCTTCATAATGGTATTTAGTTAATATCTCCAAATACCTTTTATAAGCAAAAGATTTTTGTAAGCTTTGTGGTAATCACATGGAAAAAATATTAGCAAACCCAAAATGTTTAGACTAATCAATCCTGCATTTCAAAAGAAAAAAAAACCAGAATCTTGTTTCAGGCATGTAATTACAGCTATTTGGGAGGCTAAGGCAAGAAGATCCCAAGTTCAAGGACCATCTGGGCTTCAGAGAGATTTCAATGCCAGCCTGGGGACTTTAGCAAGACCTTGACTCAAGTTCAAAAATAAAATCAAAATGGGGAGTGATATAGTTCAGTGGGGGCGTAGTTGCCTAGCCTGAAAAAGGACATGGTTTTAATATCCAGTGCAGAAAAAGGCTGAGGGGAGTCTCAAATAAGCGACTTATTGTTACATGTCACAGAAGTAACAAAGTAAGAACAGATGGAATTCAGAGTTGGTGCTAATAAAGAAAAAATCAAAGAAGAAATAAAAGACTAAAATAACATCAAAGATCAACAAAATGAAGACCTGGTTCTTTGAAAAGATAAATAAAACTGACCAACCTAAACAAGCTAAGTAAAAGAAAGAATACGCAAATCACAAATGAAAAGGGAGGCTTTAGTACTGACATCTCAGAAATACAAAGGCACAATGACTAGCATTTTTTTGGGGGGGTGGGGGGTTTTCAAGATAGGGTCTTGCTCTAGCCCAGTCTGACCTGGTATTCACTATGCAGTCTCAGGGTGGTCTTGAACTCACAGCAATCCTCCTACCTCTGAGGCCTCCCAAGTACTGAGATTAAAGACATACACCACCAAGCCTTGCAGAGAGAGAATGAGAGAATAGGACACTAAGGCATCCAGCCACTGCAAATTCCAGGTACATGTATCACTTTGTGCATTTGGATTTACGAGGCTATGGGGAAAACAAATTCAGGTCATTGGGCTTTGCAGGCAAGCGCCTTAACCATTGAACCATCTCTCCAGCCCAGCACTTTTTAAAATTTTTATTTATTTGCATTGTGTCTGTGTGTGAACACATCTGTCTGTCTGGGCATACCAGGATCTCTTGTCATTCATTGCAAAGGAATGCCTGTCAGGCTTTACATAAACTGCTGGGGAATTAAAATTAAACTTGGGCCTGCAAACATTGTAAGCAAGCACCTTGATCTGCTCAACCATCTCCCCAGCCAACATCTAGCATTTTTACATGGATATTGGTGTTAAAACTCGTGTCTTCAAGCTGAGATTTCTCCACAGACCCCCTCTTTTTTTAAAATATATATTTATTGTCCATAATGAGTTACATTATTTAGTGGGCAAAAAATGAGTTGTTACCCCAATTCTCCAATCCCCCCATCCCCAATCAGTTGGATATCCTCCTCCTTGGGCTGTCTGTATTAGTCCTTGTGGCAAGGGATCCTGGATATCCTAGTACTCAGCCCGGTCTTCCTGACCCAAGTGTAGTGTTACTGAAGGGTGCCATGCCTCTGGACAATCTCCCCCACCACAGCTCTCACAATCTTTCTGCCCCCTCTTCCGCTCAGTTCCCTGAGTCGTGGTGGGTGAGTATTAAGACTGCTTTAATGTTGTGAGCTTAGGGGTATTTGTGTCGAAAATCCTTGGTTTCTGTCTCATTGGCCTATCCTGTGTTGATTGAATGGCTATGGTTATAGGTCCCTTGTTCATTCCGGCATTCTCTGCAGGGTTCCCTATGGATCCTCCATGATATGACTGTGGTGGCTCCTCTCTTGACTGGATCTCAGCCATCAGCCTATGGTTGGTTGGTAGGGTTAGATGGGCCACAGCTCTCTCGTTGCATCCTGAAAAACACAAACACATTTGGCTTATCCAGAGTTGGTTGAATGGCTGTGGCTATGGGTCTCTTGTTCATCCCAACCTTCTCTGCAGGGTTCCATATGGATCCTCCACAATATGACTGTGGTGGCTCATCTCTTGCCATGATCTCAGCTTTTTGCCTGCTGTCAGGTGGTAGGGTT
>PVHP010036623.1:0-17811 GCA_004024765.1 Zapus hudsonius
TCTTTCTTTCTTTCTTTCTTTCTTTCTTTCTTTCTTTCTTTCTTTCTTTCTTTCTTTCTTTCTTTCTTTCTTTCTTTCTTTCTTTCTTTCTTTCTTTCTTTCTTCCTTCCTTTCTTTCTTTCTTTCCTTCTTTCTTTCTTGGATGACAGCCATTCTGACCGGAGTGAGATGGAATCACAAAGTAGTTTTAATTTGCATTTCCCTAATGGCTAGAGTTATTGAAGAGTTTTTTTTAGATGTTTATTGGCCATTTGTATTTCTTCCTTTGAGAACTCTTCCTTCAATTCTCTGCCCCATTTTATGACTGAGTTGATTGATGTTTTATTGTTTGGTTTCTTGAGTGTTTTTCCCCTATATTCTAGATTGTAAATCTCTACTGCAGAGCTGGCAATGATTTTCTCACATTCTATAGGTTGTCTGTTGACCATGTTTATGGTTTGCTTAGCTGTACAATAGCTTTTTAGTTTCACAAGACCTCAAAGGTCTTCTTTCCACCCTTACTGAAGTCTTATTCAGAAAGTCTTTCCCTAAACCTGTATCTTGGAGTGTCCTCCCTACTTTTCCTCTGGTCTTATATTGAGGTCTTTGATCCATTTGGAGTTGATTTTGTGCAGGGTGAGAGCAGAAGGTCTAGGGTCATTCTTCTACATGTGGTTATTCAGTGTCTCCAGAATCATTTGTTGAAAAGGTTGGCTTTTTTTCCAGTGTGTTTTTTGACCTATTTGTCAAAAATCAGGTAGATCATATGCCTTCTATTTTGTTTCATTGATCTACGAGTCTGTTTTTGTGTCAGTGCCGTGTTTTTTGTTTTTATTACTATGGCTGTGGTATATCTTGAAATCAGGTATTGTGACACCACTAAGTAGTATCCTTTTCACTGAAAGCATTTTAGGCAATCTGAGGCTTTTGCTCTTCCATATGAATTTTGAGATCTTTCTTCTACTTGTGTGAAGAATGGTGCTAGAATTCTGATTGGAATTGCATTGAATCTGTATATTGAGTTTGATGGGACAGTCACTTTCACAATATTAATTCTTCCCATCCATGAGCATGAGAGATCTTTCCAGCTTGGCATGTATTCCTCAGTTTCTTTCTTCAATATTTTAATGTTTCTGTTGTTCAGGTCTTTCACTTCTTTGGTTAGGGATATTACAAGATATTTAAATTTTTTGTGGCCATTGTAAATGGGAATGTTTCCCTGATTTCTTTCTCAGCTTGTTTGCCTACTAATTTTTGTGTGTTTTATATCCTGCCACTTTGCTGAAAGCATTCATCAGCTGTAGCAGTTTTTGGGTGGAGTCTTCAGGGTCTCTTAAGGATAGCATCATATTTGCAAATAAGGATACTTTGAATTTTTCCTTTCCAATTTGTATCCTTTTTATTTCTTTCTCTTGCCTTATTGCTCAGGCTAAGACTTCAAGTATTATGTTAAATAGAAGTGGGGAGAGTGGACATCCCTCTCTTGTTCCAGACTTTAATGGGAATGCTTCAAATTTTTCCCCATCCAGTATGATATGTGCCTGTGTCTGTTGTATATAGCTTATAATATGTTGAGATATAATCCCTCCATCCTCTTCAGTGTTTTATTCTTGAAGGATATTGTATTTTATTGAAGGCCTTTTCTGCATCTCATGAAATAATCATGTGATTTCTGTCCTTAAGTCCATTTATGTGATGTATTATATTTATCGATTTCTGTATGTTGTACCATCCCTGGGCTGAAACCTATTTGATCAAGGTGAATGATAGTTTTAAGGTGTTCTTGGATTTGATTTGCAAGAATTTTATTGAGAATTTTTGCATCTAAATTCACCGGGGATATTGGTCTATAATTTTCTTTTCTTATGGGTCTCTGTCTGGTTTTGGTATTAGTGTAATGCTGGCTCCATGAAAGGAGTTATGCTTTTTAAAAATTTTGTGCACCTGTGTTTGGTACATATATGTTGAGTACTGTACTATCCTCTTATTGAATTGTTCCCTCTTTATTTCGTTTGATTACTTTTGGTTTAAAGTCCATTTTATCAGCCACATCTGCTGCTTGTTTCCTATTTCCCTCTGCTTGGAATGTCTTTTTCTAGCCTTTCACCCTCAGGTGTCTATCTTTAATAGTATGGTAGGGTTTGTGAAGATAGCAAATGGACATATTCAGATTTCTAATCCAGCCTGCTAACCCGTGTCTTTTAATTGGGAAGTTGAGTCCATTGATATTTAGAGTTATAACTGTGAGGTGTGAGTTAATCCTTGTCAAATTGAAGGCTTTGTGGAGTTTGGTGTTTTCATGATCTTTGTATGTTTTCAGGTCTGTTCTAGGTTTTTTTTAAAATATATATTTATTGTCCATAATGAGTTCCATTATTTAGTGGGCAAACCATGAGTTGTTATCCCAAATTCCCCAATTCCCCCCTTCCCCATCCCTGATTGTTTTTTTTTTCTCATCCCATAGCCCCTTCTCTGGTCCTGTCTATCCAGTGTTTGTGCATCTCTATGCCTCTATGGGACTCTCATAAAATTCAGAAATTTTTTGTAATAATTTATTGAAGATATTTTCTATGCCTTTAGCCTATATTTCATCCCCTTCTTGCATGCCCCTGATTTGAATGTTTGGTGTTTTAAGTGTTCCCCATTTCCCTCATGCTCTGTTCATAGGGTTTTTAGAACTTGTCATTGACTTTGTCCTCCTGGTCCATTTCCTCTGTCTTGTCCTCAATTCTCAATAGTCTGTCCTCCCCATGATCTACTCTGTTAATGAGGCCTTCTTGTGAGCCTTTTAATTGAACTATTTCATTTGATTTTCATTATGGTTTTCTTCAGCATCTCTCTTTATTGAACCCCACCTTCATTTCTTGTCTGATTTTCTCATTGTCTTTAGCAATTTGTTCCCACATTTGATCGTGTCCTTTTTGAGTTCTTCCCACTGCCTCTTGAGTTCTTTTTGTTTTGTTTTGTTTTCTTTGAGGTAGAGTCTCAGGCTGACCTGGAATTCATTTTTTAGTCTTAGGGTGGCCTCTCTCTCTCTTGGTGATCCTCCTACCTCTGCCTCCCGAATGCTGGGGTTAACAGGGTGTGCTCTTGAGTTCTTTTTGTTGATTCCCTTCATTTCATCTGACCATTTGTTCATGGCCTCATTAAATCTGTCGAATATGCTGATTGTGATTGCATTTTGGAATTATTTTTTGGAGTTTCCTCTAAGTAGTTTTCATTGGCGTTTTCCATTAAGGGTCTAGGTATTTTTGGTGAGGATATCTTACCTTGGTTTCTTGTGTTGTTTTGTGTAGGAATTTGCAAATTTGAGATGTGTCAAGAATGCACCAACAGGGGCTCTAGTGGGGCCTGTCCTGAATACCCTGCTCTGTCTTGCTCTGGTAGGGTAGTATACCCACAGGTCTAAGCAAGCCATGGGGTGAATCTATGGCATGCAGCTTTCTGGGGAACTGAGGGCTAGTCTGTCTTGTTTAGAGCTGGAATGGCCAGGTGGTTCTGGGTTCTGGAGCTCAGGACTGGTTTAGTACAGGGGAATGGCTGGGCCTAGTCTCCATACTTCTCCCTCCATTGGTTATTTATTGAAGTAACTATGTGTAGCTTGTGGTCATAGTGTTGGACAGTGTGGCCTCAAAACATCAGTTTTCACAAGACCTCTTCTGCCCAGTGCTATTGGGAATGCAATTTGGGAGAAACCAGTGGAGTTGTTTGCAATTTGCACTGAATATCAAGAGACTTAAGAATTTGGGTCTGGATAGATGGCTTCAGTGGGTATAATGTTTGCCTTGTAGTATGAGGACCTGAGTGATCCACAGAACCTATCCTGGGCATGGCAATGCACACCTATAATTGAAGCCCTACGAAAGCAGAGACAGGGGTATTCTTGGGGCTTGATGGCGAGCCAGACTAGGTTTAATGCTGAGCTCTGGGCCAAAGAAACTCTATCTCAATAAAAGGGCAACTGAGGACTGGGGAGATGGCTCAATTGGTAAGCACTTACTGCATCATGTGAGGATCTGCATTAAAACACCAGCACCCACATAAATAGCAGGCAGGGAATGGGAGACTATCTGTAATCTCAGTTCTCAGGAGGGGCAGCAGTGGCTAGATAGACTACCTGAGCTAGTGAGCCCTGGATTTAAGTGAGAGACCCTGTAACCACAAATAAGGCAGAGAGCAATTGAAGAAGATATCTGATGTCAGCCTCTGGTCTCCACATGCACATGCATACATGTGCATCCACACACATACAAACATGTATACCTACATGTATACACATAACACACATATACCCTCACATACACACACACCAACAAAAGGTGTTTTATTGTAGTTACCTTTTCATTGCTAGGACAAACACTGGACCAGAAGCAACTAATGGAAAAAAAAAGGGGTTTATTTCAGGCTTACAGATTCCAGGGGATACACCATCGCTGGCTTACTTCCACAGCAGAGAGAAACAACTACCAGCAGCAGCAGGTACCAACAGCTTAAACTGGCCCTCAATACCCCTAAAGACTGAACTGAAGATCCACCCCCAGTGATATACCTCTTCCAGCAGCCTGCTGCAGACTTACGTAGGAAGCTTAATCTAAAATACCTGAGTCTATGGGGGGGACATACAGTCAAACCACCATAGTATTCCTGAGGATGACACTTGAGGTTACCTGTCCTCTGGCCTCCACCAGCACACACACCTACAAGAACTCAGAGGCACACAGGCGTATTTAACAAAAAGAGAGAATTAACAATTCCTTCTCCTCTTCTTCCTCCTCTCCTTTTCCTTCTCCTTCATCATCACAGAAATCCTTTCTCTAAAGAGGAAGCCAACCTTCTGAGAAAGGACCTGCTGAGGGCTGGCCAGCCAGAAAATAACAGAGCCAGAATTTGAATCAGCATGTCAATAGCTCAAAAGCCAAATTATCCCCATTTTTTAAAAAATGCAACATATGGTTCCTTATGACTCCTCAGGTCACAAGCTTGTCAGTTTCCTTCAGAATAAAGTTTCTCCTCTGGACCAGAGTCAGCATCTTTGTAGGAAGGAATGGGAAAGACAGAGGTGGTGCAGAGGCGGGAGAGGTGCTGGGTCAGCACAGCTGGAACAGCTGGAAGAGAACACACAACTGGGGGTGGGTGGGAGCTCTAGTCCCTTTGGAAAGGCTACTTACTTGTCTCTCTTGAGAAAGGTCTGCATTCTGGAGAAGGGGCACAGAGACCACTCCCTCAGCTCCCTCATCTGCCAAGCGAGGACAAGGGTCCATGAGATGTATGTACACATCTGGTACATACAAGAGTCACACTGCTTTACTGGGTGGGAGCTTGTTCTGGAAAGAGCCCCCCTGGGAGTGCTATTTCCACTGTGGGCAAAGGGAAGGAGACCAGCTTTTCAGAGAAGGGGTAGGCAGTGGGGTGCTGTGCATGGCTGTCAGCTGAGGTCACTGACTCCCCCTTCCAGCTGCCTCAGGATAATCTGAGAAGATAGTGAGAGGAAGCATGAGCTTGGGAGACTCTCTGGTGGGGCAGGGAGGTGAGTGTGTTGGAGGCTAAAGGAAAAAAATATTCAACATTCAAAGTGACCACAAGGGTTGGGGGCTTATTGGATCAGGGTCTGGCTTTGGCTGAAAACAAGTCCCCAGATATAAGAGAGGTCAGGCTGAGAATAGCTGTTGAGGAACAGCCTAGTATAGACCCTACTGATTTTGCCTTTGGGGGACTGCTGGCCCCTAAGATCTCGACTCTGGAGAGATGCCCTGTGGGACAGCTATGGTCTTAGGTCTTGGACCTGAGAATCCCGGTTTCCTCTGCCTTCCCCTGGCTTTGCAGTTTCTTCCCTTTCTCTTCATGTGCTGCTGCTGTGGGGTTCCAGCTGATTCAGGAATGGGACCTTTCAGGGCTCAGACTCTAAAATGCAAGGACCCACCAAGATGGGAAAGCGGAAAGGAATTTCAGTGACAATTCCTAACTCACCTCCTAACTTGGTCAGTAGACATTCCTAGACATGCAAAGAGTGCTTAATATCCCATCGCCATGCCTATCAATGTTCTTCTTGATTAGAGGAAGCCTGAACCAGAGAGGTTCCCACCAGCCTCTAGCAGAGATGCGCCTCCACTTCACAGAGGAGGAGGGAGGCTCAGCAGAGTGGAGGTGGGAGGCTGCTTGGCCGAGAAAGGATCAGGGTTGAAACTTCACTTCTGCTCTTAGGGCAAGAAACCTTTTGTGATTTAGACCAGTCTTTTCCACTTCCTTTTAAATGTCCTGAGAACTCCTAAAGGTTCTGAGACCTTGCAAGAAGGTTGTAGCCCAAATCCTGTTTCCTAGAAGGAAGGCCCTGGAGAAGCTAAAGGAGCAGATGAAAGCCAAGAGCAACCAAAACCACAAGGGGGCTTTGACCACCAGGGATCCCCATTCTTTCATCCAAGCCAGGTCCATCATGACTGGCCTTCATCTATAGAAAGTGTAGTTTGGGACCCATGGGTCCACCGTGTTCTCAGGGAACACTTAGTTTTCCTGGGGGGGTGAGGCCACAGCTAATGCCTCCTTAGACCCTTCAAGCTCCCAGGGTGGCTGACCCACTGGTCTCCAGCTACACCAGGGTTTCTTGGCTCTGCTGGGGAGTCCTTAAACCTGCTACATGCTGTAAGTTGGTGGGAGGCCTCACATGGGATGTCCTGCCTCAAGATGCCCTCTCCTGGGCATCTTTGCCAGGCCCTGGGGGAGTTTCAGCCCTTCACAGATTGGAGAACGACCCATCAGCTCCTAAAGGGGTCACCTCTTCCAGATAATTGTGTAAACAAAGCTTCAGCAGGGAGAAAGCACTGCCTGGCTGTGATTTGGAGAGTCAGAAGCTTTCCGGAGAAGAGCCATGGAGATGGGGCAAGAGGTGGAACATTTGGGAACAGTGTCCCTTCTTCAGGAATCCCCAGAGGCAGGAGGGCCCTCTCCCCATTGTGAATGCCCTTCTTCCTCCCCCCTCCCTGGGAAGAAGATGGCTTCTCTTCTGCTATCTTCAGAGGGTCATCTGATCTTCAGAGATGCCAGAGTTACCCTCAAGGAGTGTTCTGAAGAGCCAGGGGCGAATGAACTCCTTGGACCAAACAGCTCCCAGATGACGAGGATATTTCCCATCAAATGCCACTTTCTTTGTACATATGTTCATGTGTGTGAGTGAGTGCACATTGCATGTGCCATGGTGTGCCAGTACAGGTCAGAGGACTTGGGTGCTGGTCCACACCTTACACCTTGGTGGATGTAGGGTCTCTTGTTGACCTCTTGGGCTAGCTGGCCCGAGAGCTTCCAGGGGGTTCTTGTGCCTCTGCATGCTGGAGTTACAGGCGGCTGCCATGCATCCTGCTTTTATGTGGGTTCTAGGGGGTCTGAACTCAGATAGATGCCACGCTGTGCAGCAAACGCCCTGTCAGCCCTCAAGTCTCACTTTCTGACCAAGCACCCAGTGTCCCCGTGTCCCACCTTCCTCCCTGATTTCTCTGTCCTCCCAGGTGTCTTCCTTCACTGGTGCCAGGAGCCTGGGACCAGGAGGGTGTGGTGCCAAGTCTGTCCTTCCGTCTGTGCCTCCCGCTTCTCTCAAAACCAGTCAGCTCGAGATAACCGCTGAAAGAACCCGATCGGCCATTTGCATTCAAAAATTCATTTCTGCCCACTTTAATCCTCCTCTCTTTTCCTCTGTTTTAAATCGAAAATGCAAATTCCCGGCAACCTAAGAAAACAAAAACAAAAAGCCCTCCAAGTCTAGAGAGATCCGACGGACACACCAGCGCCCGGCTCCCCACTCCTCCCAGCGCACAAGGCCTCCCGTGTTCCTGTTCAGAAGCAGAACGACTGTTTTCGCTGTAGACAATGTGGTTCTAATATATATCACCAGAGCCAAAGCAAAGCACCCCCTCGCTTTTCTTTTTTAAAGAAGTTAACTTCATTTCGAGAACTTGTGTGTTTCTCATTAGTAACGCTGTCTTTTGAAATCCAGCCGAGGGAGGCGATTCCAGTTGAAATCAAAATTGATATGTGAGGGGTTGATTTAAATGCTGCTGCCTTTGCAGGAGCTGATGGCTACAGAGATGGGACAGCCAGGGCCCAGGGCCAACGCCCCCGGCGCCCCTGGGTCTCCTTAGCATCTCTGGATGGTGAGGGAGGCCTGAGAAGGGGGTGTGATGCTTCTCACCTGCCCAGGAGAGCTTGAGCTAATGACCTTGCAGGAGGGAGAGCAAGACACCTTGACCAGGTGATCTGGACACCAGTGGCTCTCAGCTCCAACCATTGCAGGGTCCCAATCTGGGTGATTCTTACATGACAGCGCATGACACAAGGGCCATGTCATTCTCCAAGTTCTAGGTTTTTCTAGCTCTTCTAAGTGGAAACTCCCAATTTGAATATTTGGGGCCAGTTTTGGTATTTCTGGTCTGTGAAGCCAAGCCTCCTGAAGAACATTAAGAGAGTGAAAAAAATCTCCCCATGGCTCGACAAGGGATGCTCATCTTTCCTGCCCATGGGGGCCACTTTCTTGGTGTCTAAATGCATCACTTTCTGGGTGAGCAGGCACCTAGTTTTGATGCTCACATGGGAAACCCAAGGGTATTCTCCTTTTAGCTTTTTCTTCACCTGCTGACCCCAAATTGGATTTCTTTTTTTCATTAATAAAAAAACTCTTGACTTGGGTTGGGGAGATGGCTCAGTGGTTCGAGGCACTTGTTCCAATGATTAGAGGCCCAGGTTCAATTCCCAAGTGCTCACTCAGATAAAGCCAGATGAGACGCACAAAGTGACACATGCGTCTGGAGTTCTGGAGTTCGTTTATAGCTCTTGTCCCCTCCCTCCTTCTCTCTCTCTCTCTCGTGTTCCCTTTCTTGTTCTCTCTCTTTCTCAAATGAATGAAAATATATTTCTAAAACTCTCATTCTTCAGAGAGAGAGAGAGAGAGAGAGAGAGAGAGAGAGAGAGAGAGAGAGAGAGAGCTGCTGCTGTCCTTGCCAAAGGGATTTATTTATATCAAGGAGGGCAGAAAGCTACAGGGCATTTCCACCCCCCCCACCAGAACCATCACTAATCAAGTCTCCCATTCTTCTACTTCCTTCCATGGAAAACTCTACCTTTCAGTGAGGGTTCCAGCCATGAGTTCATTAGCCTGAACTGCTCTCTGTATAACTCACATGTGACACTATTTTTTAATCAAATTGTCCTTTGTCACTGATGGTATTATTATTTAACTTTGCAGATGCTGGCTTAGCTTCTCAGCCTGTGGGACTTTCCTGAGGATAAGAGTCTCTTCCAGGCCAGTGTTCCTAGCTTTTGACTCAGCATAAGGCTTGCAGGTGAGGCCAGTGGTTATTAAAATGATGAAATATTTTCTGGCTTTAGCCTGAGTTCTCATCCATCCTTTTCATGGAGAGTGTCTTACAAAAATGTCGTGTTTTACAGATGGCCAGAGTGGTTCTTAACAGAGTTCCTTTCTCTCTAGGGTGTTCTGGTCCTCAGAACGGTGGTCCAGGCTGGGCTTGTGGAGACCTGTCCTTGATGCTTGCCCAAGCGACACTCTGGTTAAAGGAGGGATGGGTCTGTGCACGATTCTATTCAATTCTCCAACAGGAGAGGCTGGGGGACCAACTATTCTTCATGCCCCAAATTAGGTCAGGGGAAATGACCTCAGAGCTAGGGTTAACTCTGTCCACCCAGATCCAGCTGCAGCTGCCCAGCTGTGGTCAGCCTCCTGGAAGGTCCTAATTAGCTCATTTCCCCAGCCCTGTGGGTCATGTAGCCTCCCTTCACCTTTGCCCTGCCCCATGCCACTCCACTTAGCGGTTCAAGGTTCACTGTGGTGTCAGGGTGGGGACAGGGACAAGCCCCCCTCCAACCATCCCTTTGTGGCAGTCTGTCCTATAGACTTTGGCCCGGTTCTGTCCCAGTCAGTTCTGATAGCTGCGTTGTGTGGACAGGCTATGGACTCAGAGGTCAAACTTCATATTCTGTTTCTGTGTGATCTGGAGCAAGTGACCCTCCCTCCCTGATCCTCTGTTCTTTACCCTGTGAGGACTCTGCTATTTGCTTCTATTGGTGGTTATGAGGATTCTCAGGGACAAGGCTGTGAGGCCAGGGGCG
The DNA here is from genome assembly GCA_004024765.1 of Zapus hudsonius. NCBI lineage: Eukaryota > Metazoa > Chordata > Mammalia > Rodentia > Dipodidae > Zapus > Zapus hudsonius. Next base: position 10,087 of record PVHP010036623.1, read on the forward strand.
CAGGCCTGGACAGAGCACACTCAGTTCGAGCCCCTCCGCTCTGCTCAACATTCCTCAAAGTCGAGATCCCAAAAGGGCAGGCGCAGGGTCCTCTCTACTTTTTATGTACCATCTGGCCAGAGCTGGGACACAGGAGCTTTTCTAATTCCTTTATTCAATCAGCAGATGTTTTGTAAAGGCCTCTTACATGGATATGGATTCAAGAAACACCTGCCAGGTAAATGACCATTTCTCCCTCACCCCTTCCACAAGACTGATGTGTCAGGGTGGTGCCCAGGGATTCTGCCAATCAATTAAGACCCTGTGCAGGGAGCATGGGACATGAGGTCAAGAATTCTGGACCTGTATTTCCTAGGAGAGGAGCACTGGACCTTGTTTCCCTGTCTGCCACCCCAGCCCTGCCCATGTTCCCAAGCTCAAGGGATGTCCAGTGAGCCCTGAGCTCCAACTTTGCTCTGTTAGTGGCTGACTGGCTATATTCTTCAGGGGAAGGCCTAAGGACAAATAGATTGTTCTGCCCCAGGGTGGTGTGTGCTGTTGACCAGGGATAGGTAGGAGTGAGGCTGGAGCAGGACCTGAGCCTGCCCCTGGCAGGTCAGAGGAAGCTGATCCAATCTTGTTGGCATCCTTGCAGTTGGTCAAGCTGGTGACAACTTGCTACTTAAAGTGCATCAGTCCTTGGAGCTACTGGACAGATGGTCCAAAAGGGCGAATGCTGGGCTCCATCCAGGAGCTGCTGGATCAGATCCTGCATTTGGCCATGGTGCCACATTCAAGTCTGAGGAGCACCTCCCTGCAACACACCCTAGCACTAGCTCCCATACTCTGGGCTGGCTTTCTGCTACTGGAAGTTGGAGAAGTTCATAAGAAGAACCATCATCTCTGGCACACACCAAACCACAGTGAGAAAATCCAGTCCTGATCAGAAGAATGAGCTGACAGTGGATAGTGAGGCTGAGGAGGGTTGTATGGTTTTGGGATCACAGCTCTGTGGGTTCTGGAAGCACATGGAACCAAGTGGAGAAAGGTGATGGGGCAGGGGCAGCCCTTCTATTCGAGTTGGGTTTAAAAAGAGAGCCAGGGAGTTAAGAGTCATCTTGGAGCAGCCAGATGCCTCTTCCTTCTTCCAGGTCTTGGAGGGAGGGGGGTGGGTTTCAGGAATCATGCCCACCCTGCGGTTTAAAGGACCTTTCTCTAATAAAGCCAGGGCCAGGGGCCTCACATTCCAGAGGTCATAATTAAAACCATGAAAGGCTATTAGGAATCACAGCCCGTTCAGTCGGAAGCTCTTGCTATGCTAATTCAAACAAGGTGATTACAGGCCATTAGCTAGTCTAATGTCTTTAGTTTCAACCCAGCCTGGTGGAGGGATGGGTTTGTGGCCCCTGCTACTTTTGCTTCATGTGGGATGTGGAAAGGTTGGAACCGGGATCAAAATTTTGCAAGGTCAGTGCCAAGGGAGCCCACACCCCACCCCGACCAACTCAGTAAGACGCTTGCACTAGGCACACTCCATCCAGGGTGGGAGAGGCTGAGCCCACCTGGGAAGGGTCAGAAATGAACCAGACACCTTCACCTGTTCCATGAAGGAGACCTCTGCCTGCCTCTTCATCCAACTGTGTGGTCCTCACAGCCTGGAAGGGGAAGTTTATAGATGCACCTGTACACACCTGATATTTATCATGTGCTCTGCTAAACAATAACAGACACCATCTCATGTAATCCAGCAAGTCCAGCATAGAAGCAAAGGGCTTAGAGCACAAACAGAAATCTTCTATGGCTCAAGGTCATGGTGTTGGGAAGTGGTTGCGTTGACCCCAATCCACCTAACTCTGCAACCCTCCTAGTACCTGGCTGAATTCTTGGGTGCCCACAAAACGTGTGTCTGCCTGATCCCTCTTACAGAGGCTATGGGCATTCAGAGACAGGTACTTGCCAAGGGTCGTCATCTTGGGAGGGGGCAATGCTGGGACCCTAGCCCCAATGTTGCTGACTCTCCAACACTCTGATTTTAGACTCTGACTCCTCTGCTGTAATGCTTGGGAGCAGAGTGGGACTGTCATCAAGCTTGACCCATCGGTGGCCAGCAGAGAGACTTGCCAGGGAAGGGCAACCAAGAGCAACGTCACTGAATAGGAACATGAGTCAGAAGCTTGAAGTTCCAAGGAGCCCAGACCCCATGTAGATGGCTCAAACATGGAACACAGGAATAAATGCGCATCACCATCAGGAAAAAAGCCCTGGATATGCTCAGCCAAGAAGTCCCACAGCATCTTCAGGAAAGCAGGGCTGGGCTGGAGAGATGGCTCAGCAGGTAAGGCATTTTCCTTCAAAGCAGAAGGACCTCCGGGTACCCACGTAAAGCCAGATGCACAGGGTGGTGCATGTGTCTGGAGTTCGTTTGCAGTGGCTGGAGGCCGTGGCGCACCCATTCTCTCTCTGTGTCTGCCTTCCTTCCTTCCTTCCTTCCTTCCTTCCTTTCTTTCTTTCTTTCTTTCTTTCTTTCTTTCTTTCTTTCTTTCTTTCTTTCTTTCTTTCTTTCTTTCTTTCTTTCTTTCTTTCTTTCTTTCTTTCTTCCTGTTTCTCTCTCACACACTTTTCTCAAATAATTAAATAAATAAATAAATAAATAATGTAAAAAACAAAGAAAACGGGACTCTTTCCTGCCTACTTGCTGGCCCTTGGGTTCACTGGGCACCTTCCATGGGCCAGGCACACACCTGAGCCCTGTGAGTACAATAGCAGAAGCAAAGTCCCTGCCTTCCTGGCGTTTATATGCATGTATAAAATATTGGTATTGAATACACATACAGGCTGTATACAGGCTGGATGGGGTTTGTGTATATACACTGCACATAATATATATAGCATACACACTATATAATACAGTGTACATACACTGGGTGATAACATACTTCTTCCACGTGTCATATATAAATGCAGCACACAAAGATATTACTCATACACAGTGTAGGTTATGTTAGGCCTGTGACACATGACTATCTGCATATATGACGGTACATTCCATATCACCTGGGTGTGGGTGGAGAAGGATGTACCATTTAGGTTTGAATAAGTTAACTACATGTGTGGCCCAAGACAATTCTTTGTCTAGTGTGTCCCAGAGACTCCAAAGGCTGGAGGTCCCTGCCTGTGCTATGGTGTCCCCGCTGACAACATCACCTAATCACAGCCTTCTCACAATGGAGCCCTAGCATCAGACAGAGAACGATTATGACACAAGGCAATTAAGGACTGTGGCACAAAAACGAGAGACGGGGAAGGCAGGGGGGGGGGGAGAAATGCAAGAGCAAAAGCAAAGGACCAAAGAGTGGTGGAGGAGTCAGCGATGCCCTTCTCCAGAGGAGATATTTGAGCAGAACCCTTAGTGAAGTGAAAGCAGGGAACAGTTCCTTCCAGAGGAACTGCATGTGCAAAGGTCCCGGGTTCAGGTAGGGCTTGGAGTCAAGCCAGCAAGCTGTGTGCTCTCAGAAGTCCAGTGGCTTCCCCTCCATGAATCCTTTCCTGGCGGTCACAGTGCAAATAGCACTTCCAGGAACTGTAGACAGACATGACAGTGCGGGAGTGGGGTGGGAGAGAACAGAGTGAGTCTTTCCTCTTTGTCACTCTGTAGGTGGGTGAGAAACTCCTTCCTAGAAGGTCCAGGAGTTTTCTGTTCAAGTTTGCTGCTGGAATTGAGCCACAGACCCACATCCCAGACAGGAGAATGCTCACAACAAGAAGGGGTGAGCCTTGCAGTCAGAGGTGGGGAAGAAGCAGATCTTCCCCAGTGACATGGGTCCTTCCTGGGAGAGGGAGGAGAGAGGACTGCCATGCAGGCAACAGGTGTGTGCACAGTGTGAAACAGACTGTGATATGAGACAGTCTTGTGTGCCTGAACTGTGGAGTCCCTCGTGTGCCTGGCTGGGGACAGGTAGGACTTGGTAACTTTCTTCCTGGAATCCTCTTTGTTTCATTCAGCCCTAGACCCAAGTCTAAATCCATTCTAATATTTGCCTTTCAGAACGTCTCCATGCTGGGGAGAAGCAGGTGAGCTCTAAATTTTTGACTAAGGTTCTCAGTTAAAGAAGTAGACAAAAATTGCTAGGTTGGCATGTTGAAAATTAAGGTAATTCCATTTAAAAGAAAACTTCCCCTAAAGTCATCAGATGTGTATATTCTTTGCCCTCTCCTAGGTCCCCTAGGCTCTGGGTTTAGAAGTCCTCCGCCTCACTGCACACTTACCTTGCAGAGAGAAGGTGCGTGGGAAGGAGCAGGCGATCCCTGGAGCCTGGGGTTCTGTACTCAGCTCCCTGCTCTGAGATCTGAACTGGACAGAGCCTGTAGGGAGTAGATGGGCAATCATTGAACTGGGCTGTACAGGGTGGGATGACAGCTGTCAGGGAGGACAGAGTCTGGACAATTCCAGAGTTTGGCTGAGAGGCTGAGATGCATCTCCATAACTCTCTTGCTGGCAAGTGATAGAAATCACATACAAACTGATTTTAGCCAAAAGGGGCCTTTATTGGCTCACTCATAGCTGCTTTCAGATACAGCTGGATCTTGGGGTTTTGTGTCTTTGCCTCTTTCTGCCTCCTCACTCTGTTTTCCTCTGTGTAGTCTTATTTTAGGCAGGGCTTCTCAGCATGGTAGAAAAGATAACCCACTGGAAACCTACAAACGTGCATTTGCTAGCATCTTGGGATCCTAAGCAGGAGAAGTCCTATGTCTCCCAGTATCCCTGGGGTGAACTTTACAGTGTCACTGATTCCCCAGCCTGGGTTCCATGTCCAGTTCTCAGTCCATTTTAGAGTGAGTTACACATGCCATGATGTCTAGGCGCAGATTTGTGCACTCCTTTGTCATAAGGGCTCTGACACTAATGCCCAGGATCTGTGGGATGAGCTGGGTGATGCCCAAATGGACTGGCATTATTGTATATTAACCACAACTGTCCTCCCAGGAAGTAACTGGCCCTAGATCACCATAATGCTCCGGGGACTGAGTCTGATGCAGCCCAGGGTCCCCTGCTGCCATTCAGGGCTGTCTCCATCATACCCATGTTTGTGCTGGAAATTTCTGGAGATGATGAAGATTATGAGCTGGTACCAGTGCTCAAGGTCTAGGCCACAGTCTCAGGTCACCATGATGTCACACATGGATCAACGGCTGGGACTTACTCATAACTGTGGCAACTTAGCTAACTTCATGGACCCTCAGCGTTCTCTGCTAAGAAGACATAATAAGTGTCTTTGCCCCTGGAATGAATGAATTTTCATTAATTCTTGTATGAAAGGACTGAGGAAGACAGGAGAGGGGCTCAGGTGGTTTGAGGATGCAAGCTGCCTGGGAGTAGGAAGGACAGAGGACATAGGGGTGCCCTGGATCCTGGGTGGTTTGGGCTGGAGATGACCCGTGGCCTCCCACACCTGACTTACCCATGAGGGCCAGGGACAGGTGGTAAAACATAATTAGTAACAAATATAAGGATGTCTAGCTAAGTTTTAATTTCAGATAACAAACTTATCTTTTGAAATAGGGTCTCTCAGGGAACCTGGAATTTACTGTCACCTGGGATGGCACACACCAGCCTGGCTGCTCTTTTTGGTTACCTTGAGACTTTAGAGAATGTGTAGGCACAGGTAAATGTTCCTCATCCTGGGTCCAGACCCAGTCTTTCCTTGATGGGAATGGGTGTGGCAAGAACAGAGGACTGAAGCAAGAACCCCAGCTAGGCCCCCACTTCCCACCAAGACCTGGGATGAGACTTGTTTTCCCCATCTGGAAAGGAGAAGCTATCAAACTTGACCTTCCCCTGCAGAGGTACCTGGAAGTATTATTCACAAGATAAGGACCTAGAGACATAAGAAGTGAAGATGCTCCCTGGAAGAGGCCCTGTCCCCTTCCAGAATACCCTCTCTTTTAGTAACATGTAACAGTGGGGTATAATGGCCATGGCTTAGCTTTTGCCAATAATTCTAGAAGCAAGATAGCACATTACCCTTGCTCATCTCCTATTGGCCCATCCTAGTCACATGACCAAAACATACTCTAAGGGAGACTGAGAGACATTTAGTCTTTCTTTTGGGTGTCTACTTGATCGTCCCCAAATCAAAGGTTCTAACACAGACGAGAGGAAAGTGGGTTTTAGGGGCTATCCATTGGTCCCTAGCACAGATGTTGGCAAAATATTTTGACCTTGCACTTCCGTACAGCTATACTGATGTTTACTGAGCATGGGTTAAATGTGAAGTCCCTTTCCCCAACTTTAAGAAGTTCATGATCTACTCAGATAGACAGTCATGGAAACAGAGAACTCCAAATTTAGGCAACAACATACCATAAGGGCTGTCGCAGAAATACCAATGATATGCCAGCCAGGGCATGCAGAATGGTTAGCTTCAGATGAAAAATGACCAGGGGCTTTCTGGTGGAGATCTCACTGAACTGAGCCTCTGCCACCAGAGCTCCAAAGAAGCCAGCAAGAGGACATCACCCAGGGGCTTAGGAGTGTCCCAATCAAACCTTACTGACAAGAAGGGAGGGCAGAACTCTGGCCCTGGAGTAAAGTGCACCCAGGAGCGTGTCCTCGAACCTGGGGTTTTAGTTGGGTGACAAGTGCATTCCTGGACATTGGACATAGCAATGCCACCCAGGGGTCCCACCACTGTCCCTGACCCATCACACCCACATAGCGTTCACCGCTGGCCTGGCCTTTATCACTGGGTCTCCCAAATCAGGAGACCCCCCTACCCATCAGGCACCACCATCCGCCTGTCAAAAAATTCGGGCCCTCCAGCTCAGACAATAGCAGCTTTGTTCTTCAGTAAAGAATCTTAATTGAGTAAAGAAGAAGAAGAAGAAAATCCGAGCTCTTCCTTCCGAAGCTCTTAATTTAATAGGTGAAATGTCAGGGAAAATCAATGCCAGGCTCTTTACTCATGGCCTCATTACACCGTCCATTAAACAACTTTTATGTTTTGTTTATAGTTGTTCCTTTTCCCTTCTTATTCCTCTCCTCCTTCCTCCTCCTCTCTCATTCTCTCTCTCTCAATAAAAGAACTTGAAAATTTTTTATGCTGTTCAAAAGGACCACGGACTGAGAAACCAAGTTAAAGAAACCTATTGACTATCTCTGGTAGGGCTGGGAAAAGACAGCTTCCACAAAGACTGTCCCCAGGAACGGGGTGTGGGGGAGGGGAATCCAGCCCCATTTCTGCAGTTTCCAAGTTTGGGGGGGCATATTAGAGATCGAAAAGTTCTCATTTATTGGGTGATGGCTGAAGGAACTCCTGGAGAGGTCCATTTTCTCTCCAGCAGGAGGGGGCATGGGGGTTGGTGGGTCAAGAGAGGCACTTGCTGGATGTGGTCTGGTTTACGGTCTGGACATGCAGAGCGGAGTGTGACATGCTTGCTCCTTGTCACGCTTTTGTCACCATGTGACCACGTGGGGGACACACCAACCAGAGGAACCACAGACGACACAAAGCTTCCCCAACTGGGAGACTTTGACTAGAGTCAGGGGACAGGTGAAGTGAACTGGAGTTTCCAGAGGTGGCTTGTAACTCTGATATGGAGATTCTCTGAATCATCATAGAGATAGATGAGCATCTGGGCCAGCTCCAGTCAGGCTTTTAGGGGTGAAAAGCTGTGTGTGAGAGAGAAGGGAAGAGGAGAGGAGATGAGAAGAGAGGAGAGGTGAGGGGAGGGAGGAGAGGGAGGGGA
>PVHP010036624.1:0-17813 GCA_004024765.1 Zapus hudsonius
AAAGTCCATGGATGAGTGAGCCTTGTCCCCAGGTCTCTTGACCTGATCAAAATCCAGCAATGAATGGGGTAACACCCCCAGTTCTTGCTCTATGCCTGCAGGGAAGGTATTAAAACTTTTGAATACTACCATATTTATCCTTCTTCCCACCCAGGAGAGGCATCAGAGCCATCTTTTGGGGACTTTGAAGAGGGTATGGCCTTTTAGTCCAGATAACATGGGTAATCAATTATACGGAAATGTTTGAAGTGGAGAGGGGGAAGGGAATTGGATGAAGAGCTCCTAATGCAAGACATTACATAGAATATGTGTGAACCAAGACATGTGGAAAGATGTTCCCTAAAGAGTCTAGAGCTCCCAAGTCGCATGAAAGGTGGATGAGAAAGGCTCAAGCTTTCAGGTCAGCTTGTGTGACTCCAAAACGCAGATCCTCAACTGAATAATGGGAAGCCAAGATTCTGCAGTGCTTATAGGAGTGTAGCCATGGGACGATGTCCTTTCACTGTCGCCGTAGCCCACTTTTGCACGGCCTGCTGATTTCTTTTGGATGAGCCTCTAGCCGGAGTCCAAAGTCCACAGGCCAGCAGGTCTCGGAGTGAGGTGTGAAACCCAAGGCTCCTCACTTCTTGTTTTAACATTTCCAGTGCCTTCTGGAGCCTACAGCAAGTGGGCACATAAGTTCAAGTCAGTGGTCTTCAGTGGTCACCTGGTACCTAGGCCAGAAACCCCTTCTAAGATCGAAGGGGTTGGGGGCGTATGTGAAGAGGCCCTCTCCTAATTTGAATATCTAGCAACTTGGTCCAATGAAAAACTTCTCTTCTGATATGTAAATAAGCCAATATAATAAGACAACATACAGATCTTCAATTTCCTTTGCATCCAAGATAGGGCCAACGGGGTTGGAGAATGATCTGTTCCGACTTTACTGAATCTGTGGTATGGAACTGTGTTGGTACTGTTTGGAGGTGAATTGGTGATGTGCACACTGTCTCCCTGTCACTGTCCAGCAGAACGAGGCTCTGCAATAATCTGTGTGACATCCTAGGTCTGATTGGATTTAGCCAAATAACCTGACAGACTCCTGGGAGGGATCAGGATTTGCAGTCAGCCCAAGCGTCCTCTCTGACCTTGACTGCTGCGGTACTGCCCACTTCCTAAAATCCTTTCCTTCCCTGTCGTTCCCATCCTAAGTACCTTTTCCTATTTTCTCTCATTTCTCCTGACACAATTTCTGTTTCTCTGCAGAAAGAAAAGGTCAGGCAGAAGGAATGTGCTGAGCTACCCTCCACTCTGATCCATGTTGGCTGTGTTTTCAGGTGAGAGGGTGTCCGAAGGACTGTAGCTAGGAAAAAGTAGGTCTAAGATAGCAGCACAGCTGGGGAATGCTGGAAAATGGGTAGTGAGTGGTGGAAGCTTCCTCCCATTGAGAAAGAGGTTTCCGTGCTTACCTCTCTAGTCTGTGATTCTAAAGGTCATGACCCTTTGACCTTCACAATAACCTGAGGTGTCCCTGGCCTCTTCCAGCCAGATTTTAGACATGGTGGTCTTGGGCATTGGCCAGACATGGGTGGGTGTTAACTCCTTCTATGACATAAAATTCCTCAGCCTTCCACCAGATTCTCACCAGTAGCCTCTGACACCTCACTATGCCCCCTCCCATACACACATCATCTCCCTGGTCTCAGAGGCTCCTGACTTCCACTCAGAACTCTGAGACTCTCCTCGGCCTCTTCTCTCCACGTCTAGGCTGGCACCATGCCCCCCCCTGCGGAGGTGACGGACCCATCCCATGCCCCTGCTGTCTTACACCAGCTCAATGAACAGCGGCTCCGTGGTCTCTTCTGTGACATCACCCTCATAGCTGGAGACACCAAGTTCCCTGCTCACCGTAGCGTCCTGGCTGCTTCTAGTCCCTTCTTCAGAGAGGCTCTACTAGCTTCAGCCCCGCTGCCTCTCCCACCAGTTTCTGGGGGCTCAGCTCCCAACCCCGCAACCACCACAGCTGCCTCGTCCTCCTCCTCTTCCTCCTCTCCCCCTCCAGCCTCTCCCCCGGCATCAGCCCCACCCAGGGTTCTGGAGCTGCCAGGGGTCCCAGCAGCTGCCTTCTCGGATGTCCTCAACTTCATCTACAGTGCCCGGCTTGCCCTCCCTGGCGGAGGAGGGGATGGGGCGGCTGTTGCAGAGATCGGAGCTCTGGGGCGCCGTCTGGGTATCTCCCGCCTGCAGGGCCTGGGAGAGGGCGGTGATTCCTGGGTACCTCCGGCCCCAGCTCCTGCGGCCACTTCCCATCCTGAAGAGGACAGCTATGAGTCTGGCCCTAGGCCCGATGGAGATTGGGAAGGGGACAAGGGCGAGGTCCAGGACCCAGACTCACAGCCCTCCCGTCGGCCCCTCCCCTGCCCTCGATGTGGAAAGAGCTTCATTCATCCCAAGCGACTGCAAACCCACGAGGCCCAGTGTCGACGGGGGTCCAGCGCTCGGGGGTCTGCAGGAATGGGAGCTGGGGGCTCTGGCCCCGGCGGTCCCGCAGGAGTGGACGCCTCAGCCCTGCCCCCACCTGTGGGCTTCCGAGGTGGCCCTGAGCACGTGGTGAAGGTGGTGGGCGGCCACGTGCTCTACGTGTGTGCGGCCTGCGAGCGTTCCTACGTGACCCTGTCTAGCCTGAAGCGGCACAGCAATGTCCACTCCTGGCGGAGGAAGTACCCCTGCCGGTACTGCGAGAAAGTATTTGCCCTGGCTGAGTACCGCACCAAGCACGAGGTGTGGCATACCGGGGAGCGCAGGTGAGTGGCCTAGGGGGTGGGGTGGGGGTGGGGAGGGCTAAACACTCAAAGGCCTTTGGACGAGGAGGAGGTAGGCAGTGCGTGGGGCCTCAAGTTATCCATTCACACTGGAGTCTGCTAGTGTCCCTGTCAACCACCCACCTCCTTCAGCTCATCGTTATAAGCATCTTGCCTGCTGGCTTGGTGCTGTGGGGAAAGCCAGGAAGGCAAGAGAAATTTGCCCTAACAGGGAAGAATTATGGGAGTCCAGGCCTGTCCACCAGCACTTATAATACTCAGAACAGCACCTGGTATTTCTGTTGCATGTCCCTGTTTGTAAGTCATTTCCCTATGCTGTTATTTGTGCTACAGAAGGCTTGGTGGGTTAGGATGTGTGGTTGTTCCCAATTCACAGATGCAACAGCCGAGGCTGAGAGGCTCCAAGCCAGTGGGGGGTGCTAAGCTGGGCCTGATGCTGCTCTGGAGGCTGGCAGGGTGAGGCACCAGCATGAGGGGAGGATGAACAGGTGGCGGAGGGAGTGATAGGTTTGAGGCTGCAGAGATCACGGGGAGCTGAGTCTCTGGCTTTAGGACCTATGACTCAAGCAGCTCTGTTCCTGCCCTGTTCCCTGCTGTCCTGGCCCAGGTACCAGTGCATCTTCTGCTGGGAAACCTTCGTCACCTATTATAACCTGAAGACCCACCAGCGAGCCTTCCATGGCATTAGCCCCGGCCTCCTAGCCAGTGAGAAGACACCCAACGGAGGCTACAAGCCCAAGCTTAATACTCTCAAGCTGTACCGCCTGCTCCCCATGAGGGCAGCCAAGCGGCCCTACAAGACCTACAGTCAGGGAGCCCCTGAGGCTCCCCTTTCTCCAAGCCTCCACACGCCAGCCCCGGTGGCAATGTCGGCCAGCCCCTCACCCCGACCGCCGCCTGCCCCAGAGCCTGGGCCTCCCCCTTCTGTCATCACCTTTGCGCACCCAGCCCCCTCGGTCATTGTCCACGGGAGCAGCAGCAACGGTGGAGCCGGGAGTGGGCCAGCCAGCACGGGAGGATCATCCCAAGCCGCCTCGGTCATCACTTACACGGCCCCCCCGAGACCTCCCAAGAAACGGGAGTACCCCCCTCCTCCCCCAGCGCCTGCTGCAACGCCCACCAGCCCAGCCTGCACCCCGGTCAGCGCAGCCGCAGTCGCAGCCGCGGCCGCAGAGGAGGCCACGGGCCGGAGCGTGCGGGCCGGGCGGACTCTCACGTACACCGCCAAGCCCGTGGGTCCCGCCACGGGCACGGGCACGGGCCGGGGCTCCTCTCAGCTGCAGGCCCCACCTCCACTATGTCAGATCACTGTGCGAATTGGGGAGGAGGCCATTGTCAAGCGCCGCATCTCAGAAACTGATCTTCGTCCAGGGGAGTTGAGTGGAGAGGAAGTAGAGGAGAGCGAGGAAGAAGAGGAAGAGGAGGAGGAAGAGGAGGAGGAAGAGGAGGAGGAAGAGGAGGAGGAGGAGGAAGAATCGAAGGCTGGGGGGGAGGACCAGCTTTGGAGGCCCTACTACTCCTACAAGCCTAAGCGCAAGGCTGGCGCTGCCTGCGGAGGGGGCAATGGCGCTGCGGCTCGACGCCGCCCGCCGCGCTGGAGGCAGAAGCTGGACCGCAGGGGCTGGGAGGGGAGCCCCCCAGCCGAGGGCCCAGCAGGGCGGGCTCGTGGCGATCGCAGGCACCGCTGTGGGGACTGTGCCCAGACCTTCACCACCCTGCGGAAGCTGCGGAAGCACCAGGAGGCCCACAGTGGGGGCTCCCACGGCTCCAAGGCTGGACGGAGGTCTTCCGCTCGCTTCACTTGCCCCCACTGTGCCAAGGTGTGCAAGACAGCAGCTGCCCTGAGCCGACATGGGCAGAGGCATGCTGTGGAGCGGCCCGGTGGCACTCCTACCCCTGTCATTGCCTATTCCAAAGGCAGTGCTGGCACCAGGCCTGGGGATGTCAAGGAGGAGGCCCCTCAAGAGATGCAAGTGTCCTCATCCAGTGGGGAGGCAGGTGGCGGGAGCACCGCTGCTGAGGAAGCTTCCGAGGCTGCCTCCGTCCAGGACCCTGTCATCTCCGGGGGTGAGGAACCCCAAGTAGCAGGCGGGGGCAGCTATGTGTACCCACCAGTACAGGAATTCCCACTGGCCCTGATAGGGGGCAGCCGGGAACCCAGCAGTGGCAGGGGAAAAGCAGGGAGTGAGGGTCCAGTGGGGGCTTCAGAGGGAGACCGGATGGAGGGGATGGGGGCTGCTAAAGTCACCTTCTACCCTGAGCCCTATCCACTCGTCTATGGCCCCCAGCTCCTTGCTGCCTACCCTTACAACTTCAGCAACTTGGCTGCTCTCCCAGTTGCTCTCAACATGGTCCTACCTGATGAGAAGGGTGGGGGAGCCCTTCCCTTTCTACCAGGGGTCTTTGGCTACACAGTGAATCCTCAAACGGCACCCTCTAGTCCCCCAGCTCCACCACCCCCAACTCTTCCTCCACCAGTTCCCCCTAAGGCAGAAGGAGAAAGGGCAGAGGTTGTAAGAACCCAAAAGGGAGATGTGGGTTGAGCTCTAGGTAGGGCCAGACACCCCTTTTCACCAGAAGCCACCCTTCCTGAACACCCCACCACTATCAGCTTCCTGGTCTCCCTGCCCTTTGGGAGCCCCACCACACTCTTATGCAGGGACTTGGGGGCCCCTGGAGCTCAGGGGCCAGGCTGCTTTGTGTGAGATTGTAGTTTTCCCATCTTTTGGGAAGGGATCTTTGGTGGTTCCCCCTCTCAACCTTCTCCAGGGAATGAATGGCCTCTGTGAGAGGCAGGGCCAGCTCCCATCCCCTCTCCAGCCCTTGGGGCAACTCAGCAATATACTTATCTGAATCTCTACTCACGGCCCCCACCAGCTCTGAATGTGTAACCCACTCCCTTGACGTGTAAACCTAGGGGGAAACCATCGTTCTCACCTAATGCCTGCTAGTTCCGAAGCTTCCTCTATGCCCTTTCCAGATGCTTCCTAGCACATTCCATTCTTTATGGCCCATGGCCTGGACCAGACCATTGTGATACCTGACCCATCAGCCTGGAAGCATGGCTTTGGATTCCGTTCTTCCCAAGGGTGGGGTTTCTCTGTCCTTGTTTCCTTCACATGAAGATGCCATGCCTTCCATGCCTTTGGATCTTCCATATACCTTCCTGCGCTCCTAGACTTGGGAGATGGCCTAACCCAATCCAGGTCAAAAGGAGGTGGCAGGGTTCCATGGCTGAGCACTTTTCTAGTTCAGGGCAGGGAAATCTTGGCACTACTTTGACCCCAAATCCAGCGGCCCCGGATTCTTCCAAGATAAAAGAGGCAAATAGAACATACCTCTTTCTGCCTTTTCCGTTTCCTATTTGGCCTTTTCCGTTTCCTATTTGGCCTTTTCCAGGCTAAATCAAATTTGGGGGCCAGAAGGGAATATAGGATGGAGAAGAGTATCTACTTTCTCCCTGCTTTTTACCCCTTTGATGGTTTCTCCCAGACTAGACCAAATAGCCAGAAAAAATGATGGGGGCTTGATGGGTGGGTAAGCCCAAGATTTGCACATGACCTCCCACCCTGACCTTTCTCCCCATCTCCCCCAGCATCACTCTCCCACCAGTCACTCCAGATGGTTTGGGGGAAACCATCACATCCTCCTGGTGGGCTTTGGCGTATTCCTATCAACTTCACTTCAAAATAGCACCTTATAAACCCGTCATTGACTCAGTTCCCCACACCCAAAGATCCCAGCCTAGGGAGGGGGTGCAGGGACCTTAAATAGTCCCTGATCTCGAATTTGCACTAGTTAACCCTGGTCAGGGGTCCCTATGTTTCCTTCCAGTGGGTAAGATAAAGAAATGTTTTGTCCTAATACTTTTGAAAATGGGGCCTCCCAGTGCTGTGTGATTGGATGAACATTTCTCACCTACTCCCCCCCCCAAAAAAAAAGCAGCTCACAATGGGAGAGCCAGTTCAGAGGAGCAAATCTGAATTAGAGGAGTGAGACTTTAAAGGAGTCAAGGTTGTCATCAAAGGGGCAGCCTTTCTCCCAGCTACTGTTTTCTGGGGCCAAGATGGCTGCCCTCTGCTTACCATGGCTTTTGGAGGGAGGTGAGTTTGGGAGGACTAGGAACATCTTCTGCCCCCTTCTGTCCTCCCAGCATATAGGAAGGGAAGGGAGCGAGGTTTTTGACAAGCTTCCACGGAGGGGTCACTGTCTCTTTGCACTTTTTTTGGTCTTGGCCACATCCTGAGTGAATTTCCTACTGAATGTACCAAGTTCCAGTTTTTAAGGGGGAAAGTTTCAAGCGGGAAAAACATCACTAAAAAATTCCCAGGAATCTTGTTTCCGGCACTTTAGAAAAACTGCAAAAAGATACCTAATAAAGAATACATATATATGTATATATATATATCTACACACAAATTATATATATATATATCTATATATACAGCGGAACCACAAGAGAGACTGAGGAAGGCCTGAGGCAGGGGACAGATGTGATGACAGTTCTCCTATACTCTTCACCTGTACTTCTCTGAAGCAGGCACAGGAGAATGGAAGGGGTTGAGGATAGACTAGGGATTTCAGAATAGGTCAAATTTTCAAAATTGTGGACATTTTAGAAGAGATTGTAGACATTTATTTTTTTAATATTATTAAGGAAAATAGCACCCAGAATTTGATGATTCTGAGCAACAAATGAGATTCTGGCAAAGTAGAGATTGAAAAATATGTATCTGAGCTGGGGAACTTGAATATCGTGAGTTTCAGATGTTGGAAATTTGGGGTTTTGCAATTTTGTCATTTGAAAATGATCAAGTTTTGTCAGTTTGTGCCCTCTTTCCCCTATGTTCCCTGGAAAGAAGGTGATGGAGTGGGAAGGCCACTGGTTCTGTGCCACAGCACGCAAGATTTAGAATTCTACAAACTCTAGCTCTGTACGTAGTGAGGACCCAGATTTAGAGAAACTGACCAATATTTATCTCCGCATTTGTGTGTGTGTCCAACTCTCTAGGCCAATAAACCAACAAGACAAACGAACTGTGCTTCCAGTGGGATGCCAGGTGAAGTTATTTGTGTGACTAGCATGTCTGTGGGGTAGGGACATGCTTTCTTTGTCCCACAGGGGTCCTGAAACCTATAGTCCTCCTATTCTCTCTCCCAGAAAAACTTCCAGCAATCGGGTAGTTGTAAGACACTCCAGACTTCATTGTAATTATGTTTAGCCACTAGGCTGGAACTGACTTTGGTTTGACCTCCAGGCAGAAACATTAACTCAGGCTACATCCCCAAGTGTGCAAATGCTAGGTGCATGATTCCTGTGACTCTGAACAACCTTACCTTAAACTAGGTCCAATCCTTTTTCCAGTTTGAAAGGTACACTGTGGTACAAAATATCATGGCCATAGTTCTTTCTCCCACTTCTAGCCTCCTCATTGGCTTCAACTTGCTTGCCTTCCTCCCCTTGTGTCCTTTCTGGTGTCAGGGAAGGGTAGGTAGATAAAACAGGGAAGCTGGTTAAGTGCACAGAAGCTTCAAGGAATTCTGGCAACAACACGAGAGCCATGAATGAGCTCTAGCAAGCTGCTGTCAACATAGCTTTCAGGACTGCAGTTAGTGTAATTTTTAAAACATGTTTTCAAGAAAAACCAGAAATCCAAATGTCTCTGAAATATACACATTTTAAAAGTAGCCAGCTAACTCAAATATAAAATTACAGGCTAGCAGGGCATGGTGCTGCGTTCTGTAATCCCAGCTACTCTGGAGGCAGAGGCAGAAAAAAGCTCGTAGGCATGAAGACTGGAGCCTGGAATCTCAGATTGGAGATCCCCAGGGCTTGCTAGCTAGCTAGTCTGGCTGAATCCGGGAGCTGCATGATCAGTGAAATGGAGAACAGCTGAGGAAGACACTTGATGTTGATCTTGGGCCTTCACATGTATGCACACAAGTGTACCCATCTACACATGCACACAAAAGGTCCAGGTCTCTACCTTGGCTGCATATTAAGAAGAAAATCCGTGAATTTGAGGCTAGCCTGGGGCAACAGAGTGAGTTCCAGGTCTGCCCGAGCTAAAGTGAAACCCTGCCTAAAAGAAACAAGGCTGGTGTTGTGACACACACCTTTGATTCCAGCACTCAGGAGGCAGAGGTAGGAGGACCGATGTGAGTTTGAGGCCAGTCTGAACTACAGAGTGAATTCCAGGTCAGCTTGGCTAGTGTGAGACCCTCCCTTGAAAAAAAAAAAAAAACCCAAGAGGCTTGAGAAGATTGCTCAATGGTTAAGGTGCTTGCTTACAAAACCTCACAGTCCCAGGTTCACCTGGCATAGTGATCCTCCTGTTTCAGCATTCCAAGTGCTGAATTATAGGAATGAGCCACCGCACTTGGCTTGAGTAGTTTTTTTTTTTTTTTTAAAAAAAAAAAGGATCTCATGTAGTACAGACCAGCCTTGAACTCTAAGGCTGGTCTTGAACTTGTGGCCTTCCTGTCTCTGCCTTGCAATTACTGGAATTAGAGGTTAGCACTACCACTCCCGGATCTTGAATAAAGTCATTAAAATGCTTTTGTGGGGGCTGGGAAGATAGTTCAGTGGTTAAAGTCAGCCCAGATTCATTTCCCAAGCCATACATAAGCTGAACACCAATGGCACAAGTATCTGATGTTTGTAGTGTCAAGAGGTCCTGGCGTGCCCACACACACACACACACACACACACACACACACGCAAATAAAAAATGCTTTCTGTGAAACCATGTATGGTGGTTTATGTTTATAATCTTAGCACTCAGAGTCGGGCAGATCTCTGACTTTTAGGCCAGCTTGGTTACAGTGTGTTACAGGACAGCCAGGACTACAGAGTTTGATCCTGTCTCAAAAAACGGGGAGTTAGGGGGCTGGAGAGATGGCTCAGCAGTTAAGGCTCTTGTCTGAAGAGCCTGACTACTGAGTTCAATTCCCTAGTACCCACTGGGTGGCACGTGCATCTGAAGTTTGTTTGCAGTGGCTGGAGGCCAGGGTGCACTCATTCTATGACTATTTCTCCTCTATCTCTCTCTGCTTGCAAATAAATTATTTTTTTGCCAGGCGTGGTGGCGCATGCCTTTAATCCCAGCATTCGGGAGGCAGAGGTAGGAGGATTGCTGTGAGTTCAAGGCCACCCTGAGACTACATAGTGAATTCCAGGTCAGCCTGGGCTAGAGTGAGACCCTACCTTGAAAAAACAAAAAAAAAAAAAATTTTTTTTAAAATGGGGAGTTAGCCAGACGTGGCAGTGCACACTTTTAATTCCAGCACTCTGGAGGCAGAAGTAGAAGGATCGCTGTGAATTTGAGGCCAGCCTGAAACAAGCCAGACGTGGCAGTGCACACTTTTAATTCCAGCACTCTGGAGGCAGAAGTAGAAGGATCGCTGTGAATTTGAGGCCAGCCTGAGACAACAGAGTGAGTTGTGAGTTCCAGGTCAGCCTGGGCTAGAGTGAGACCCTACCTCAAAAAACTAAACAAAACAAAAAGACAGGGGTGGGGGGGATGGGGACAGCTGGAGAGATGGTTCAGTGGTTAAAGGCACTTGCTTGCTTGCTTACAACCTGGTCTGATGGCCCAGGTTTGATTTCCAGTACCCACGTGAAGCCAGATGCACAAAGTGGAGCATGCAGAGTTCATGCACTGGCAGAAAGCCCTGGCATACCTGTTCACACTCTCTCCATCTCTAAAATAAATTTTGAAAGTTTTGCGTTCATGTGAACATGTGGACGGATGTGTATGTGTGGAGACCAGAGATCAATGTTAATATCTTCCTTAGTCATTCTGTCCTTTATTTTTTTCCCCAAGGTAGGGTCCTATTCTAGTCGAGGCTCACATGGAATTCACCATGTAGTCTCAGGAAGGCCTCAGACATCCTCCTACCTCTGCCTCCTGAGTGCTGGAATTAAAGGCGTGTGTTACCACGCCTTGGCTTCTACTTTATTTTTTGAGATGGGGTCTTTCAATTTAAAGCTCACCAATTATGCTAGACTATCTAGCCAGCAAGCCCTAGAGATCCCCCTGTCTCTGGTTCCCCAGCACTGGGATTATTAGGTACTTGCCACCATGCCCAGTTTTTCCATGAGTGCTGGGAGTCCAAACTCAGGTCCCATGCTTGCCTGGCAAACACTGTGCCCACTGAGCTCTCTAGCCCCTAAAATGCTTTTTTCTTTTCTCGTTATTTTAAAAACTATTTTTGAGCCGGGCGTGGTAGCGCACACCTTTAATCCCAGCACTCCGGAGGCAGAGGTAGGAGAATTGCCATGAGTTCAAGGCCACCCTGAGACTACATAGTGAATTCCAGATCAGCCTGGACTAGAGCGAGACCCTACCTCAAAAACAAAAAAACCTTTTTTTCCATCTCAAAGGTGGTACTTGTTACAGAAGGTAATAAGTGATAGAAAAGGGGCTGAGGTCTCACTTGGTAGAGTGCCTATCTGGCATGCACAAGGCTCTGGGTTCTATCCTCAGTACCTCATAGGATCAGGAATGAGTGTCTGAACCCAGGAAGTGGAGGCAAGAGAATCAGAAATCCAAAATCATACTTGGCTATTTAGTAAATTCATGGCCACATGGCCAGCCTGGGATACATGAAATCCCGTCTCAAAAAAAAAAAAAAAAAAGAGCCAGGTGTAGTGGTGCAAGCCTTTAATCCCAGCACTTGGGAGGAAGAGGTAGGAGGATGGCCACAAATTCAAAGCCACGCTGAGACTACATAATGAATTCTGGATCAGCTTGGGCTAGAGCAAGACCCTACCTAAAACAACAAACACCTTAAAAAAAGGTAAAAACGGAAAATAATCAGTCCTGATGTGCAGATATAGGCACTAATAATTGGTATATTTCCAAAATTTTTCATCCAGCAAATGTTCAGCACTGAGTCAGGCAGGACGGGTGTTAGATGTTGGGACAATGAACATAAACACGTTTCCTGCTTTCGTGAGACTCACAGTGTAGTCCTTGCTCTTTATTTGTTCTACTTCATTGGAGACCTAAACTCAAGAACCCTGTAATCTTAGCACTTGGGAGGCTGGGGCAGGAAGATTATTACCTTGAGTTTGAGGCCAGACTGGGCTATGTAGTGAGTTCCAGGCTAGCCTAGGTCTCAAAAAGAGAGGTGAAAGAAAACACCCTAAGAGTACATATGCACATCAAGTGGGGCCAAGGCACCCTGCCCAGCCCCCAGTCCCACTTCAAGGCCTTCCTCCGCACTGAGGACCACTTCAGTCTTCAAGGAAAGGGGTCGGGAGGGGGCAAATGGTACGTGGCATCTAAAAAGATGACCAAAGTCCCGACGCTCGTGAAGATGATGAAAGTCCACAGGAAAAGGCGATCCACCACCATGGCAACAAACTGCCAATCCTCCTTGAGCTGCGGGGAGACAGAAGAGACCCAAGCTCCGAGCTCCGCCGCAGGGAAGCCCCGCCCCTCGCGACGCCCAGCTGCGCAACCTGACCGCAGCGATGGATAAAAGGACCAATCGGAAAGCAGGAGGGCGGGACTAAACTCAGCACGCTTCCAATCAGAGGCGAGAGCGCGTGCTGGGGGCTCCCCAGCCGGGCGGACCTGCCTGGAACTTACCGCGTCGTGGTCCTCCTGCTCCTGCAGCTGTCGAGCGATGTAGCTGATGGAGGAAACGACCTCCCGCAGCTCCGGAGGCAGGCCCGCGGCCCGATGGGGACCATCCATAAATCGACGCATGTCCCCGGCAGACAGTTCAGGCTGGAACCTGGAAGAGGCGGGACTGTTTGTTGACTGCCCGTTCTAGCTGTCTCCTCCAACAAACAGCCTTCCTTCCAGCTCTCCAAATCCCAGAGGGCCCTTCAGCATCTCCCAGCCAGCAGAGGCGTCTCCAGACGTCTGCAAATTCCTCCCTGCCTCTAAGCTTTTAAATGATAGCCCGGCAGTGGGACTACAACTCCCAGGATGCCTGACCACAGCATCCCCCGGAGCAGGGGCCAACAGCTTCTAAAGTCTCGCTCACCTTCCAAGAGGGCCGAGTGTAGTTCTTACCTGTTAGGTTTGGGGAAGATAAAATCACTCGGCGGCTTCCGGATGAAATATTCATCTACTCCCCGACCCCAGCCACTTCCTGCAGCAGGAGAGTGATGTGGCTCAGGCAGTTGGTCTCTCTCAGGTTTGGGCCTCCTCAGACCCAGGTACGCAGGGAGCTTGTGGATGAAGATCTGCAGAATAAAAGAGGCGTATTGGAGGGGCCTCTCATGCTTTCACACCGCGTGGGGAGCAGATAACCAAATCCACTGCGCATCCCTTCCTGTGTCATGGGCACACGTGGTCAGACTGAACTATACTGACAGCTGCAACGGAAGTCTTAAGAGCTCTTTATGAACAAGCGCCTCTAACCGCTGAGGCATCTCTCCGGCCTCTGAGAGCTCTTTAGTGAGTTGGAAGGCATCCCAAGTGATCACCCAAGTTTCTACCCTAATAGGACCTACCCCTAAGAATGTTTCCATGGGACCTGAAATAAGCAGAAGGATAAAGACAGTGTAGGGTCTATGAATTGATGATGATGCGAAGGTAAAATTAAAATTAATTGTGCGATGCTTTAACATTCAACAGGTTTGAGTACTTTAACACTATCCCAGATATCTGTGGTCTCCCACAGTTTATAAAAAGGAAATCAGGTTAGTGAGAGGAAGAAGTGATATCTGACCAAAAACCCAATTACTAAGTTTTTTTTTATTTTTTTGAAACAGGGTCTCACTGTATAGGCCAAGTTGACCTTGCGATTCAATCCTCCTGCCTCACCCTCCCAAGTGCTGGAATTATAAGATTGGGAGTTAACACAGGTTGGAGAGATCTGGCTTACCTGACGGACCCACAGGGGCATTTGATGGGTGTGGGGTGAACGATGGTGCAAGTTTAGGACCACAACACTAAGGATGACTGAGAAGGTGACGAGGATCATGGTAAACATGAGATACTTGATAATGATGGGCACTGCCAGGGAGGTCTCGGGCACTTTGTCCGCCAGCAGCAGCAGGAACACGGTAAGGGTCAGAAGGGCAAAGATTGAGAGCCCCATCTTCTCTCCTTAGAGGGCAAAGGGGAATGCAGAAGGATTAGGCTTGGCCAGAAGGCAGTATCAATGGCATAATCAGTGTCTGTGTTTCCAGCCCACTCAAGGACAGACTTTTGGGAAGGCCATCTGCATGCAAATTATTCATCATTTGTTCCTCCAGCCTGGACACCCCTGAATTTCAGACTTACATTCAAATGCCTACTCAATCTTTCCCCTTAGCTATCCAATAGTCATCTCAAATTTAACATGTCTGAAACTTTAAAAACCCTCACCAACAGAGCTGTTTTCCCAGCTGGGCCTGGCACAACTTGTATCCCAATGACTCTCAAGGTTGAGGCAAGAGGACTGAAAGTTCAAGGTCTGCCTCTGGGCAACACAGTAAGCTCAAGGCCAGCTTGAGCAATTTAATGAGACTCTATCTCAAAGTAAAAAGCGAGGGGCTGGGAAGGTGTCTCAAAGGTTAAAGGCACTTGCAAAGCCTGTTGCCCCATGTTCAATTCCCCAGACAACTAGACCAAATGGGTCTTTGTAGTAGCAACAGACATGTACACACACACACACACACACACACACACACACACACACACACACACTTTTTAAGGTAGGGCCTAGCTCTAGCCCAGGCTGACCTGGAATTCACTATGTAGTCTTTATGTAATGTTTTGCTTCACTCAGTTATGTTGGCCTCCTCCCTGTATATTTTTCTTTTCCTTCTCTTTCCATTGTGTGTTTATGTGAGTGTGTTCACATGTATGAGGGCACACATATGTCTCATCCCATGTGTGGAGGTCAGAGGGTAACTTTCAGATGCCTCCTTCCACCTCCTTTGTTTTTTGGGGTTTTTTTTTTATTGTTTTTTCGAGGTAGGGTCTCACTCTAGCCCAGGCTGACCTGGAATTCACTACGTAGTCTCAGGGTGGCCTTGAACTCGCGGTGATCCTCCTACCTCTGCCTCCCGAGTGCTGGGATTAAAGGTGTGCGGCACCACACCTGGCTTCCATCTCCTTTGAAACAGGGTCTTTCATGTTGTTCACCACTGTTTTTTCACAAGGCTAAGCCTCCAACCCCAATTTACAGTAGATTGACCTGTCTCTGCCTCCCTCCCTGCCTTTAGGAATGGCTGGGAATACAAATCTACCATAGGTCACACCTTTTTGTATGATTTCTGGGGATCTGAACTCAGGTATTTATGCTCTTTTTCAGACAGGGTCTTGCACTGTAATCAGGCTGGCATGAAACTTGCTATGTATTCCCAGGCTAGCCTCAAACTCAAGGTCCTTCCCAGGTTTCTCAAGAACTGGGATTACCAATGTGTACTCACTGTTTAACCTGGGGGTTATTCTCTTACCTCTATAAAGTCAAATTTTCAATAAGGCATTTGCAAATATCCCATTTTACTTATTTATTTACCTTTATTCTGTGGTGCTGGAGACTAAACACAGGGATCATATTTTTTTAACTTTTTATTGACAACTTCCATAAGCATAGAAAATATATCATGATTTATACTCATTATTTTAGATAATCCTCTCCCATCACCCCTACCAGGGTGATAGTTTAAAATGTTTTTATTTATTTATTATAAAATAGAAAGAAGAGAGACAGAGAGAGAATGGGTGCGCCAGGGCCTCCAGCTGCTGGAAAGGAACTCCAGATTCATGCGCCACTTTGTGCATCTGGCTTTACATGGGCACTGGGGAATTAAACCTGGGTCGTTAGGCTCTTGCAGGCAAGCACCTTAACCACTAGACATCTCACCAGACTCAGGAATCATAGTTTTAAACTCTTGCGTCTATCCACATTCTTGTCTTTGTGGGTTGTTTATTTATTTGAGTTTTTTTTGTTTTATTTTTAATTTAATTTAATTAATTGATTAATTAATTAATTTGTTTTTGAGATAGGGTCTCACTTTAACCCAGACTGGCCTGGAATTCACTATGCAATATTGGCCTTGAACTCACAGCATTGAATTCACAGGCATTGGATATCACACAACAACCCATTTGTTTGTTTTTGAGTTAGGATCTCATGGTATTCCAGGCTGCCCTTGAACTTGCTATGTAGCTAAGGATGACCTTAAACTTTTTTTTCCATGCCTTTCTAATTTTTTTGACCTTAAACTTCTGATCCCCCTTCCTGATTCTCCTGCTTCTACCTCCCACATGTCAGGATTAAAGGCTTTTGCTAACATTCTTGGTTTATGTGGTGCTGGGAATCAAACCTAAGGTTTCATGCCCTCCCCCTTTTGGAGATAGGGTCTCACTATATAGCTGAAACTGACCTAAACTGGCCTCTTTTTTTTTTTTTTTTCCAGGTAGGGTCTTGCTGTAGCCCAGGCTGACCTGGAATTCACTATGTAGTCTCAGGGTGGCCTTGAACTCATGGTGATCCTCCTACCTCTGCTGGGATTAAAGGTGTGCGCCACCACGCCCAGCTGGCCTGGAACTCTTGATCTTCCTGCATCCACCTCCCAAGTGCTGAGATTATAGGCGTGTGCTCCTGCACCTGACCACCTTGTCATCTTCCCTTTATCCTACTTTATTTCCCTCTTTAAAACTTGTTCTTTTCTGTTATATCTCACAGTAGACTTATTTATTAACTCCCCTCCGAGGTCAGGGCCTCATGCATGCAAGGCAAGCTCTCTAACAATTTAGATATGTATCTCCAGCTCCAGCTCCCTTTTTCTTTCATAGCTGGGGATAGAATCCAGCGCCGTGGGCTGGAGAGATGGCTCAGTGTTAAGGCACTTGCCTCCAGTGCCTAAGGCCCTGGGTTCATAAGCCCACATAAGCCATACCCACAAGGTAGTGGCCCTGGTGCTCTCTCTCTCTCTCTCTCTCTCTCTCTCTCTCTCTCTCTCTCTGTCTCTCTGCATCTTTATCTCTGCTCGAAAATGAATAATAATAAAAAAAAAAGAATCCAGGGCCTTATGTTATACATGGCAGGCTATCACTTTTAGCACTCTACCACTGAGCTACATCTCCAACCAATATAGATATTCAATATAGCTGCATGAATGTGTGGACCAACCTCTGTAGCTTTTTCAGGAACAATATAGTAATTTGAAGGATCTGAAAGTGAAGCTGTATTCTTCCTGTGACGTATGAGAGACTTTGCAAACCTTATAATGGTATTGAAATAAATAATCTTTATGGTTCACTCTACTTAAGTCCTATAATATTGGGTCCTAAGATTATCCACTTTGTGCACCTGGCTTTATGTGGGTACTGGGGAATTGAAACCTGGGGCCAGCAGGTTTTACAAGCAAGCACCTCTAACTGCTGTGCCATCTCTCCAGACCCAAGATGGCCTTGAGCTCACTGTGATCCGTTTACTTCAGCTTCCTGAGTGCTGGGATTACAGTCGCGGGTCACCAAACCAGCCAGTGTTACCCTGCTGCTATATTTTTCTTCCTAGAAATAACTGTTAGGTGAGGAGAGGGTGATTTGCTAGGAATGGGGACCATGAAGAGAAAAGCTGGCTCAGCCTGGAATGTGATTTGGAAGAGAAGTAGAGGTTCCATGAATGGAAGGCTAGGATGCTAAAAGAAAGAGTGTAAATATTACTGGGTGAGAAGTCAGCAACAGAGGGGATACAGAGCCTGAAGCTGAGTTTACTCGATAGGAGGGAAAATCTGAAATTGCCAAAGTCCAATCCACGATGGTTTGGGTTGGCAATAAAATCTAAATGTGAAAAGAAAGAAGCTGAGCCAGTGACAAAGAAGACTGGGGCCCTCCCCCCTTACCTGCATCTGGTGGAAGGTAGAAGACAAAGATGGCCAGGAGAGTGATGAGGATGCAGGGGGCAATGACATTGACCAGGTAAAAGAGAGGCTTCCGGCGAATGATGAGGTAGAAGGTGACTTCCTCGTGCTGTCCTTCCCTTCCTCCTCTAGGATCCCCAGGAGGTTGGATTAGCCTAGAGGGCTTGTGGATGATCTCCCACTGGCCG
>PVHP010036625.1:0-17593 GCA_004024765.1 Zapus hudsonius
TTTCTTGCTCACTTATATTTGATGTGGTTGCTGTGCTTCCTACATTCATAGGATACTATAATTGTTTCAGACAGCTGGATAAACACAGGACCAGAAGCAGCTTATGGAAGGAAAAGGGTTTATTTCAGGCTTACAAAATCCAGGGAAACTTCCATCAAGGCAGAATAAGCTGGCTCACTGCAGCATTCATTGAGAGAGAGAGAGAGAGAGAGAGAGAGAGAGAGAGAGAGAGAGAGAGAGAGAGAGAGAGAGAGGAAAGCCAACACCAGATTACCCAAACAAGCGTGAACAGCCAGAGTTCCAAACTGTTCTTCACACACACCGTAGGACTGGACTCCAAGATCCCACTCCCAGTGACATAATGACATAACTCTTTTTCAATGGGGCTCCACCCACTGCAAACTCAAGATTCAAGCCCGAGTCTTTAGGGTCACTCATTTAAATCACTACATCATCTAGAGTACACTATTATCAGAGATACAGTATAAGACTATTTCTTCTTGGGTTCCTGATTTAATAAAACAAAATAATTGTTTGAAACTAATTGTTTTTCTGAAGTAGGTTGTTACTCTAGCCTAGGCTGACCTCACACCCATGGCAATCCTACCTCTGCCTCATGAGTGCTGGGATAAAAGGCATGAGCCACCACTCCTGGTTGCAACTAGTTTTAAGATGGGGATTTTTTTTAAAGTATAGTGGGAGACTTTATTTAAGTTACAGAGATATCCAGCCACTAGTGAGGAGAGAGCACGTGGGGGAGTTTTTTAGCCACATACAATCCGTGATGGCCAGCCCAGCAGGGGAAAGACAGGAAGATACAAGGGGGCAACATCAGGAGCAAAAAAGATTCATGTGGGTACGAACCTCGACCCCCCACCACAGCCTTACCCAAGTCCTGGAGATTCCGATGTCTCTCTCTGTTAAGCAATCAGGAGGGAAAGAGCAAGATGGGGATTCTTTTTTATCCAAATAAGCGTGAATTAAGTCAGAAAGAATCTTATTACAACCTAAATTACCATTTAATATTCATAACTCTTTTAAAAAGATACATATCAGTCAAAATAATTTCATCTAAACTCTTCTGGATTGGTATCAAATTTAGACATGCATGTTTAGATAAAAATTTAAATAGAATTAGGAGAACCGAAACATTAATTGGCTTGCTGGAGAAAATTCAAATTTGAAAATAGGAGAACATGAATCTTCCTATCCTGACTTACTCTGCCGAGTCTTTCCCACTGTTTCTCATGACTGTTTTCTACTGTATAGAATCATCATTCTCTCCTTTCCTGCATATGAACTCATACATTCATTTCTTATGAAAGCATGCTCAGTTCGAGAAAGAGTTAAGGAAGTATTTGGGGGCTTAGGAGGAAAGAAGTAATTTATTAAAGAGCCCAACCCACCATAGTACAAGTCGCACTGCTATAGGTTTACAGAATTGGTCTCATAGCTCCACTGCCCAGGTTAGAGTCTGTATTGTGAGATCTGTCAGCCATAGCTTTCAGGTGGCTGTGACTTAGAGTGTGAGCACTGTTGGAGGCCTGAACAAAGTACAGGCCTCCCTTGAGCTCCCTGTGTGTGTGGATCTGCAGTCAGCCCTGCAGCTCTGCACTTGTGCTTGGGATGCCAAGAGTTTATCTATGGTGAAAATCATGGAAATCACACCAACAGATAGTCTGATATATCTCAGTAAATTTACCCTTTGGTAGTACTATGAAGAGTATAAGTACAATAATGTTACTACACTATTACATTGTAAAATAATAAAGTGTAGTTGATTGAACCATTTTATTTAAAAATGATAACTCCAAAGCTGAGTGTAGTGGTGCATACCTGAGTTAGGAAGAGTTCTGTGTGTTTGTTCTAGGCCAGTATGACTACAGAAGATTTTTTTAGAGTAGCCTGGACTAAGAGTGAGACCTTGCCTTAAAATAGCAAAACAAACAAATCAATAAAATAAACAGAATTTTATAGAAGTGGTAACTTCAAATTCCTGTCTAGGGCAGCCTTTCATGTAGGAACAACTGTTCTTTTCAATTAAGGAAATATTTCAACATATAATATCAATACTGAGAAGAATAAATATGTTAATGCAAAATTAAATTTATTTAGTGTAACAGTTTGCTATCTTTTATAATTTTTCTAAAGAAAAATAACTACAGGTGAAAGGAAAGTCCTTCCCATCCCTCCCTGGTGCTTTTTCTGTTATTTCCTTTTGCCAACTTTGAGATGTAAACTCTGAGAGAATTTCTGAAATAAACCATATTTTCCTTTGTTTGGTATTATACCAATTTATTCAACTTGATACATATGTGTCAAATTCACTTATCTTAACACATATATACATGCTGACATAATGCTATCAAGTTTCCTCTGAAAGTGCTTTTAGGGTTTTGTTAAATTTGAACAGTGATGTTAGCAACCTGTATCTTCTCCCTTGGTGAACAGTATACAACTTTCTGTTTATGTTCAAGAACCACTGCATATAATATACGTGTTTATATACACTCGTGTTTTGGAGGCAACTTGGGAAGTACATGCTTACACTAGTGAAGGAGCTGACCTGGGGGCTTTGTAGATTGAAGACCACACTGAAATTGAATAATTGTGGACCTACTGTGCTTATCCATATGTAGAAAAGTACTTCCCTGGGCACATAATATAACTGAGCAGTTCTGACCCTTTTTTGCATGAACTGATTGGTGCCCAATTCTTTGTCTGTCTGCATTCTTCCCGATTCTATGCTCCCAATCCAAAAGGATAGTTTTTTAAATAGAGAGGAGGAGTGAATTCTTTGTTAATAGATATCCAAGGAGCATGCTCTCCTGTTAAATACTAAAATAAATAGTTTTGAGGGGAGATGTTTTTACTGTTTAATGGAACTTAGCATCTTTAATCTTGTTTAACCTGTGGCTTTATCTGGATAAATATGCATTGTAGTTGCATAAATATTTCATGTGCAGTTGATGCACATGACATGATAGACTTTACCATTTATTGTTCTCCTTTATCAAAAAGTAGCTTTTCATGCACTATTCATAACAATTTAAAAATTGCATTTTCCCATATATAAGAGAGCACCCCACATTAAAAACAAGTTTGACACTTCCTAAAAATGTTTGTGGCTATCATACGAACCAACAGTTTTGCTTTCACATATATGCCTGAGAAATAACATGTCCACAAACAAATTTTTACAGTAATGTCTATAGCATCACTGCTTATAATAACCCATAGTAAGAATGACCCACATAGTCATTAAATGATAAATACATACCTCTGTAATGGGCTATAATTCAGTAATTAAAATATTATTTTATTTTTATATTTACTAGGTACACGATGGATGAACACCAAAAGCATTACAATAGTTGATAGCAATTATTGTTAGCTGGTAGGAACCATAAAAGACCATGAGGATGTACAATTCCATTTTTATGAATACTCCAGAATAGGCCAATCTTGATAGATAGGAAATACATTAGTGGTTGTTTGGAACTGGCTTAGCAGCGACAATTAATGAGATATTTCTTTTGGGAATGATGAAAATGTTTTAAATTAGGTTGTGGCAGTGATAATACAACTTCCCAAGTATAATAAAATCTATTGAGTTGTGCACTTTAAATGGGTGAATCTTGTGAAATGTGAATAATGTCTCAATAAAACTTTTTAATATGCATTTTCATGAATTTAGGTAATACAAAAACATTTTAAGGCTGAAGATAAAGATGAAACTTTAAAAGATATTTCCCAATTTTATTTCTTATAAAATGTAAATTTAAGATACTAGAAGATGAGAAACAATATTGATGGTAAGAATGAGTACTTAAAACTGACATTTTAGATTTATCTGAAAGTGTGTCATTTTTAGTTTGTTAATATAATGTTCCTCTGTAAGAATGAGTACTTAAAACTGACATTTTAGATTTATCTGAAAGTGTGTCATTTTTAGTTTGTTAATATAATGTTCCTCTGTTGATTATGCAAACACCATATTTTATAAGGGGCTGGTATAATACATTTGTTGCCTTGAACTTCTTGTTGCTAGACCAGAACCTGCTTAGGGGAGGAAAGGATTTATTTCAGGCTGACAGCTTCCAGGGAAAACTTCATCACTGTGCAGGAAGCTGACTCACTTTACATATATATTTATAGCAGGGAAACAAAAGCCTGTACAGTCAAGCAAACATGAGCTGACTCTGAACACACACCTTAGGGCTGGACTCAAGATCCATCCCTATTGACATACCTACTCCAGCAGAGATTCACCTGCTAAAGACTAAGTGTTTAATAATTAATAAAAAAATATACCTGAGACTATGGGGCCGTTTACATTGAAACCATCAACCTTTCTTCTTTCAGTGGTGGATGAATGAATAGGAGCACAGACAGTTTAAAATTTTTCTAGGCTTATTTTTATGAAAAGTTTAGGTTTTTATTGTTTTATTTGATAAAAGGAAACTTTTATGACAGTTTTATGCTGATGTTTTTAATGCAATAGAAGTTCCTCAAAGCTTAAATGGTCTTTGTAAAAGTCACTCAGTAGGACTTGAGGAGATTCAATATTTCATACAGCAAACTAGAACCATTAAATAAAACTTTATGAGACTCACTTTCCAGTAGCAAAACACAGTACATGCAGCAAATATAATGAAACAACTAAACACTGGCAGAGCATAGAATAAGGTAAACTTCAGGGAAGATATTTTGGCTGAAGTCATTAAGCTCACAGGAGTTTGATTTTCAAATAAGTGACTGGATATGTTCACCAGGGGGATGTAGATACAATAAAACTTGCGATATTAACAGGCCATGAGGAAGAGAATTCAGCAGCTGAGGAGGCCAAAAAAAGCTTGCTGATTAGTTTAACAAAAATACTCCAAGGGCCTGTCCTGTGATGGGAGAGTGAGGCCCAGCAGTGCCTCTGATAACACTCTTGCATTTCCTTGAACCAGCAGCTACATTTGCAGAGACAACAGAGTGCTAAGAATGCTTTTCTGTCCAGGTTTATGATATTTGCACTCTAGTTCTTTCTGAATCACCCATCTATCAGAGGTGATTGTCAGTTTCCCCAACAGGTATGGATATCAGGAAGGTAGGAGCAGAGAAATGCTTTATTTGGGGAGAAAATTTGAGGGGAAAGAGGAGTACAAACTGAAGGCTGGGGATTAGGGGCCTTGTGTATTTTCTTGTTAAAAATGATACTTCCTGTTGTTGAAATGGAATTATTGACTGGAACGAAAATTTCACATTCCACTCAAACACTTGGTGTGATTTGTTTTTCTTTTTGAGAACACAAAGTAGCGTCAATGACTTTTTTTCTGGGAGAATCAGAAATGAAATTTATTTTGCAAACATTGTCGGAAAATCTACCATCGGTCTGAGTTTTACATTTTCTGAAATGGCTGATACAAGTTTTTGGAAAATAACACAGGTCATAAAAAGTTTAGATCTAACTTCTTTCTCTTGCAGTGTCCACATAGTGGCAAGACTCACAAAGAACATGCTATTTAAAATCACGAAAATTGTATGGCACAATCATAGAAGGCAACATAGGTAGACAATAAAGGTAGTGATTTCCTTATACATGCATAACGAATGTATTCAACCTTAGGCAGAGGGCTCCATTTCGTTTTAATTACATGAGAATCAAGGCTGAGGAATGCAATTGGAGTTCCATCCCAGCTCCAGGCTTCAGGCTTCTCCAAGCTTACAGCCTAGTATGGACAACGGAGCTTAAATATTCATCATTGTAGCTGGGGATGACACGTGACTCATGCTACTATTTTATTGTGCAGGAAAGGCACGTGGCCATGGTACTTCTCTGAATGCAAACCACACAGGCCTGCATCTGGAGTCCTGATGTCTTGGTGCTGCTACATGGGAGTGTCATGTGACCTGAGGCCCCTTAGGATCACTGAGTCTGCAACCGGCCTGTTTAACTCTCCAATAATGATAAGCTTTGTGCCTTCTACTTTTTAATTGGTTTGCATTAAATTAGAGTTTATGAAAAAAGAGATCAAAATGTAAAGCTTCCGTGCATTTTAAGGGAGAGGGCTGTGATGTCTTTATAACAGGGCATTTTAGATATTAAATGATGTTCTCCTGGTACCTATACCTCATCTATTACTTTTCTGTCAGTCACTGTGAAGATACCCCTGCCAATTAGATTTTGCTACATTGCTCATTGTTTGGAGGTGAGGGAAAAATGCCAGTAAGGTCAAATTTAAAGTCCTAAATTCTGCTCTGAAATCTTTATGAAAGGAAGAAAGCTGAGCAGAATGGGTTTTTCTTACCCTCAGATTGTGCTAAGGCTCCCTTGGTTTAGGAGCTGAAACCCACAGGGGCTGAATGTGAGAAGAGCCCACATAGAACAGACTCCAGAGATTTTTCTGAATGTCTTTGGGGAAAGTGGTACCAGAGGAGATGCACCCACCATAAGCAGAGTGGAGTGAGATTTGGTGAGACCTGGCCTAGAAGTGTGGAGTGGTCAGCTGAAATGAAATAAGGAATTGATGAGGTCTGAATGGCAGGTATACATGACACAATGAACAGTGGGAACTTAAGCCATGCAGTCTGTTTTAAGAAAATGTCCAGAAGCAGTAGGAATGTTACAAGGGGAAGGGGGTGTTGTGGGGGTGTGGACCCTGTATTAAAGTTCAATGAAAGGAAGCTTGGAAAATTATGGAGTGAAATTCTGCCTTGAAATAAAAAATAATATCATCTTAACAGAAGTATTATTAACAGAAGTAAATATAACACACACACACACACACACACACACACACATATATATATATATATATATACCTTGGAATTTCTTAATAAGCAAAACTTTCTGAGAGGGAAGAACTCATTTCTCCTTGAATGTCATTTTGGGAACTCCTGAATTGTTTATTCATTTGCTCAACTCAAAATGTCAAAAGCCTTATGGGATTATGCTATTGTTCAAAGAAGTTAATTCTTTCCACATGCTTCTGTGATTTTCTATTAAGTATGTCGCTCATTAAAAATAACACAATGAATCCTAATGAGACAGAATAGGAGAAAGCTAAGCAGGTTTCAGCCAGGGACAGAGGCCCAGCGGAAACCAGAAGATGCCAAACACCTGATTTCCTTTTTTTTTTTTAACTTTTTTTTCTTTATTGTCCATATGAGTTACATTGTTTAGTGGGCCAACAATGAGTTGTTAGAATGAACACTCCTAACTTGGATTAGAACTCCCGCCTGACATTGATCTCTGACGCCCCCAGCTGTCCACAGTGGAACATGCTGTGATCCCAGCCCCACCCAGATATGGGTGGATTCTGTGATCCATCCTCCAGATTTAACAACAAATCAGGTATCTCCCAGCCTACGTGAATCAATCACTATAAAGGTGAGGGGCTGACCTGAGTCTTTCCCTTTTCTTCATGGATTCTCTTCTCGTTCAGTGTGGCTTGAATTTCCCTGACATGCCACCTGGCCAGGTAGGGAAGGGAGACCTAACTCTCTCTCTCTCTCTCTCTCTCTCTCTCTCTCTCTCTCTCTCTCTCTCTCTCTCTCTCTCTCTCTCTCTCTTCTTTAATCCTAGTCTCACTGCTCTGTCTGATGTTCTCTAATTTACCAAGTGTGGATTCCTACTGGGGATCTGCCTTGGGGGCTCTCCCCTTTTCCCCTTGCTTCCCCCATGAGAAAGCAGAGACTGATGCCAACTATGGTCCCTCCTTAATCCTAATCTCCCTTCTCTATCTGTCTCCTGGTCCTTCACCTTCACCCACTCTGGATTTGCCACATGGGCGCTCTCACAGGTTCACAACGCAGCCTCTCTAAATCTTTCCTCAAGGCTGAACTTCACTTTCTAAGCCTCGATTTCTCTAGTTTTCCACATGGTCCCCAGCTCTATTCTAATTTCACTTTCTAAGCTTCAGTTTCTCCCTAATTTCCATTTTTCTGAAATACGTTTTCCACAGAAAAATGTTCCAGTCTTCCTTTCCAGGTCCTAATTCCCTTTAAATAAACTCTGCAAGTTGTGATTTGTCCCCAAATAAATTCAATAATTCATAACTGCTTCCTTCTTGATTCCGTCTTTATTATTCTTCATTAAAGATTAGGAAAGAACCTCAAACTTGTGTGATTCAGAAATCTGGGAAGCCTTCCCTAAACTCTTAAATTCTCGCCTCACTATTGGTGTTGTTCGGTTTACCTCTTCAGTTTGCACAGGTTTTTGAAAGAAGAGACTGAATGTCAAAGAACCAACCCAAGCACCTGAGAACCAGACATGACGTTCCATGGCTGCTTCACTTTTTCCAGCTCACAGTTCCACAATGCATACAGCTCAGGCTTGGTATTAGGATCATGAGATCCGTGCCCAGCAGCATACCCAGCTATGGAAGGCTTTGGCCTGAAATCTTCTTTTGAGTCAGTAGCTGTTTTCTAAGACCAGTTTCTTCACATGAACAACAGTACGTCGAGGTAGAAAGGTCTTAGAGGCATAGATTTTAACCTCCCCCAAAAGCTGGGCTTCTGGCTTTAGAATTCCAATAGGCTCTTTTCTGACCTCTGCCTGAAAATTTGCATTGCTCATGTTCATGGCCTTCCACATAGTTTCAATCGAAACATTATTCTGTTAAATTCAGCTTTCCTTCCACTGAGATTTCATCACATTGGTACTGATCCTGCTCTGGCAACAGGACTGAGAAAAGCCTTTTACCTCTTCTACATGGAATGCCTTAACTTAAAATGGTAAATAAAGCATTTGTCTTCTACTTTATTTATCAGGCAAAAATAATCTTTGAGCTGGGGTGTGGTGGCCCACACTTTTAATCCCAACACTTGAGAGGCAGAGGTAGGTGGATCACTGTGAGTTCAAGGCAACGATGAGACTACATTGGTGAATTCCAGATCAACCTGGATAAGAGCAAGATCTTACCTCAAAATGAAAACCATCCTCATCATCTTTATTTATATATCTGGATTATCTACAAAGTCCTTATCATTCAATGAACATTTAATTGTAAGGGCAGGATTCAACTCAGTAGCACATTTTATAATGACACCTTTCATTTTTTCCCTTTGAGGACTTCTCTTCTGAGGTATGATTGCTATAATTCACTGAGAAATTTGGTGTAATGACAGTAATTTCTAGAACTATAGACAACCAAGCAAGAACTCTAGCAAATTTTTGTTAGCTTTTTTTTAAAAAAATATATATATATTTGAGTTCTTGTTCAAGGATTATTAAACAACCCAAAATTAGCCAAGTAGGTTATTAAATATTGTATATCACTTATGGAAATAAAGTTGAAAACAAGATCTCCTATCTCAGAAAAATTTTCCACAAAGATAAGAGAGAAAACAAAATGATTTTGCTATTAAAGAAGTCTTACACAGGAACGTGACATGCACACAGTCTATTTGAGAGACATTGCAAAGTGCAAAATAAAACTCACAATTTTATTTAGCTAAACATATATCCATTACATGCATGTCTTTAAAATAAACAATAATTAAACGCAGAGCAAGGAGACTCAACAGTAGGATTTATTTTATACTAAGTTCATTCTGAATTTACCTGCCAATGTTGAGCCATCTATGTTATTTGGTTTTACAAAAAAGAAACAAAGCCTCACATCCTTCTGAGAAGAGGTGCTCAGGACTGACTACCAATCTTCTCTCACAGACATGGAGGGAAAGCGATGTTGCCGCCTTTGATGGAATTTCAGAAAATGGTCTCTCCAGAAAAAGTACATTCTCAGATAATCTTAAATTATTCTTGGATTATCAATTGGTTTATATAACTGCTGAAAAGATTCACATGCATCTTTGAGACTGACAATCACTTCCAAATGCATTTTCTAAGGTAAATTCTGCAAGAAGTGGGAGACTCTTCATCTTCAGTGAACAGAATTAAGCCTCTTTTTAGGTTTTTGTTTGTCCTTATGTCCTATAGTTCATGTTTGGTTTAGATTTGGTGTTGTATGGTTATCCTGGAATATTATGGATACGGGAGTGCCTAATATTCCCTGAAAGAAACACATTTGGGGCATCATGAAAGGAAATGCATAGAAATCTATCCAGGGGGTGAGAGGGAATGTTGACCAGTGGAACATTAGCTGGGATCCCATCCTGAGCCAAGGACCAGGGGAACTGATCCACATTTCAATCCAGGTGAGCTCTCTCCAATCTGACCTTTGTGAAGAGACAGGGCTGACATTCCACGGACTCATATCCCAAGTGACATTCAGCTTTGCAAGACTACCATGGCTGCTGCGAGCAGGAATATGGTCTCGATGGGACCAAGGCGTCCCACAAGACAGTGCTGGGTGGTCTGTCCTGTCAGCAGGAGCACCTGCTTTAGAAGCACATGCAGTAGTGAGCAGGCTCTTTGGGAGCCACCTCCTCTCCACCTCACTGATCAAGTTCAAAGAGAGGGGACACACACCAGGCTGAGGTAGGAGCTTTCCAAGTTTTGCTTAAAAACTATGTCAGTCTCAATGGCCTATCCTGTGTTGATTGAATGACTGTGGTTATAGGTCCCTGTTCATCTGTCATTGTCTGCTGGGTTCCCTATGGATCCTCCCCGATATGACTGTGGTGGCTCCTCTCTTGTCAGGATCTCATCCATCGCACCCATCAGTAACAACACACTTGGGCCAGGAAGACCGGGATGAGTACTAAGATATACAGGATCCCTTGCCACAAGGACTAATACAGACAGCCCACGGAGGAGGATATACAACTGATCAGGGATGGGGAGGGGGGGAATTGGGGAAGTCGGCATAACAACGCATGGTTTGCCCACTAAATAATGTAACTCATTATGGACAATAAATATATATTTTTTAAAAAAACAAAACTATGTCAGACAGGAAGAAAGCGTTTCTGTGTCAACTGGGTTTGCAGTGCCCAGGGTCTTTAAAGGGATTCCTATAGGATCCACTTAACCATGGAAAAATGAACCTATGGTATCCTTGAGAGAACAGGGGGACCTGGCTCTACATTACAGCAGGTTCCACCACATTTCCAAACACTTCGCAGAGCTGCAGTGTTGTCTGAAAGTGAGAGAAACTCACATAAACACTCTTCAAACTGCTAATACTTTCTTACCTCTTGTCTTTCTCTCGTGGTATAAATGAGTGGGTTGTATTTATTCATATTTTATTTCCTGAAGCTTTAAAATGTCTGCATATTTCTCCCACCCTCATCCTTCTACAATTCTTAGTCTTCAAGCTTTATCATCTGACACAACTTGTATGGAAACCATGTTCAAGTATTCCAGCCAGAGTCCTCAGCCCTGAGCTAACATAAGCCTACCAGATCTCTCTCTCATATATATATATAATATTTATTTATATATAATTTATATAATATATAAATTATATATAAATATATAATATATTTATATATATAATTTATTTATTTGCAAGCAGAGAGAGATAGAAAGAAGAGAGACAAACAGAGAGAGAATGGGCGTGCCAGGGCCTCCAGCCACAACAACGGAACTCAGGATGCATCCACCACCTTGTGCATCTGGCTTTACGTGGGTACTGGGGAATGGAACCCTGGTTGTTGAGTTTTGCAGGCAATTATGCTAACCGCTGAGCCATCTCTCCAGACCCCAGATTTCTTATAGCATGGAAATGTGTTTCCAATGCATTGAGTGTTCTATTAAGATCCTATCTGTCCTCCATGTCATGGCAGAAATTTGATGACAAAGGTGGTTAAATGAGAAAAAAAAAGAAATTTGCTAATTCCACCTCGTGGATAATTTTCCATTTTACCTTTACTGCAGGTTAGATTAATTTTGTTCCTGTTTGACATGTGGGTCTCAGTGAGTCATTGAATTGTTCCAAAATTCTTCTCGGTTAAAAGCTGTCTCTTCTCTAAAGTCTTGTTCTCTTTCTCTGCAGCCCTTCCCTGCAGTAGCTGTTCAAAAACTTCAACTGTAAATTCAGTACTGCTAGAAGCCCGGCAACATGGTGTACCCCAAATCTGAGCCTTCCTACCACAATAACTGTCTTGCTCTATTTATCTACATGCTGTAATTACCGTGCCTCTGTCATCATTCCTCGTCTCTCTTCTCTGAAGGTTGAGGAATTCCAAGTTCAGTGTGTCTATGGAGGCCTGAGAGCCACCTCACTCCTCTTAGTTCCTGTGGTTTTGCCCGTTCTTCTTCTTACTGGCTACTGGACTCCACCTCAGATTAGTGCCCACTGTGCCTCTGCAGTGCTAGAAACTTCTAAGAGATTTTGTTACATTGAAGATAATTACAGCATCCTTTCTCAGAAACTCCACATGCCTTTCCTTTGCCTCTCAACAGCGGCTGCTGAATTTATTACATCCTTAAGAGGAAAAAAAAAGAGGGAACCTTCATTTCCCAGATTCAAATAAAAAATATAGCAGTTTATATGTCAAATTTCATTTTTGCAGTCTGTACCATGGAAGGGTGAACTCCCCGCCATGATCTATTAGTTTTTGAATGATCTGACTGCTGCCTGTTTCCACACCTTTCTCTGACTGGCTTTCTCCTACATGCTAACAACACTCTTCTATCTGAAATATGGTGCCTTTCATGCCTTACATGAGTACCTTCCTCTGGTATCTCTGGTCCTGTTTAAATGTTACCACCACAGAGTGCATTCGTGTGTATCAAATCTAAGATGTTCTCCACAGTTATCAGTCAGTATATATCTGTCCACCACTGGTTCCTTCCAAAGCACAATATTGCTCTCTATGGATTACTCTCTCCGTGGAGTGTGACCACTGAAGGTCTGGGTGTGTCTCACTGTATCTAGTCCTTGTGTCTTATGGACATAAACTGGCACTTAAGAAGAGGTTGAGGGCTTTTTTCCAATCTGCAATGCAGGCCTGTCATCATTATCCCGCCAATCCCCCTCCATCCAATTCTTGATCTCTGCGTATCCACATTCAGGTGCCTCTGGGATGGGGATTTTATCTATGTGTGACTCTCACTTCAAGGTTCTTATCTTGAGCTCCAAGACTGCTCCTTACTTAGAGTTCTCACCAGAAGGCATTGCTTGACTGAACAAGCATTGTTACTTCAGTCCTCAGCAAGCAAAGGTCTCCAAACAATCTGGCTTGTTTAATACCCTGATCTTGTGCTAAATTCGTGAACTAAGATACTTTGGGTTGTAAGTAATTGAAATGACATTTTCATTAGTTTCTAACTAACAGATATTAATAATATAAAACTCTTGCAACATAGTATAAACTAACCTGTAATATTTATTCAACTTGCTATCTATCTAATTCATACTATTTATTTAAGTTTCCTTTACTGATTATGAGTGGTGAAGAAATCCAATGGTTATATAAAGTAGCAAATATGAATTGTACTTTATCCTAGAAATGTAAACTGGCTGGAAAAAAATCATGTAATTCTTTTAGGGAATATTTTAGAAATTTAATTCCATAAATCTAGTTACTTATTGAGGAAAAAAAGTTATAATCTTTATTTTTCTAAGAAAAAATTTGCAAGTGATTTTTTTCCCAATACAGTGAGAACATAAATTTTAACTTAACAGGACAGCATGTAAATATCCATTGTGTTTTCACAACAATAAATTTGGATAGTCTATTGCATTTCCAAGCAGCACTCCATCTGGTTCATCATTGGTTTCAATAGTTGGAGCATGTTCTTAATCATCTAAAAACCACTATTGGCTGCACGAACACTACAGGCTGTATGCACACTACTGACTGCTTGCACACATTAGACTTTAATACGCTAGAAAGTCTTGAGACGCTATAGAAGGAAGGGGTTTGTCAGATCTCTGGTCATATCCTTTCCTAGATAAAATAATTTCCTACACTGTTGTCGCTCTATGAGGATAATTTTATGCACATGGCAGGTATGAGGTAGACATGGATGATATGCACATGTGTGTCCCAGCACTGGAGAGGCAGAGGCATGAAGAGTCTGCATGTGAGGTCATCCTGGGCTATATCCCAAGACTATGCCTTAGAACAACAAAACAAAATTTATAGGTACTGTACGAAAATGACCTGTTCTCTGGTTCAGGTGTATTAAAATGGTAATACTTTGTGTTAACATAAGGTTTTAATATTTTATATGATGTATAAGAGAGAGAATGTGTGTGTGTGTTCCAAGTAACAACTGCTTAATATTACCAGAAGAAGCCCAACATTGAAAACAAGCACATACCAGGAAGAAAGTGAAGACTCTTCTGAAGCCAGTTTTCAGTTACTGGAATAAAGAGGAAAGCTGTTTCTCTCACAGATGCCAAATAAAGTTTTTTGTTAAACTTTCCTTATTGTTAGGTAGTCCTGGTAACTTCAAAGCACTCAATTATTTCCAGCTAATCTGGTCATTTTTGTTTCTTTAAAATAATATTCTTGGAATATGTTTCTGAAACACTGAGTTTGTATGGTTGTTTATGCCCAAAGTAATAGGTTGCAGAGAGCCTTTGATGTTCTAAGGCTCAGTGGCTTCAAAATCTCACTGAAGGATTGAAATTATAATACAATGATGCTGTGTATGCTATATGTTAACTTTTCCTTACTTGCCTCAAATAAACACAATGCCAGCTGGAAATTAAAACATCTAGAACTCATCTAGCCCATGCAATTATGTTATTGATGAGGTGATTTATGACATGATATCAAGGTTGAGCAACCTTCACCTTGAAAGGCTCTGTAGACCTGCATGCATTATTGGCACCTGCACTTGGACTAATAGCAAGGAAGATGTTATCTGGAGCAGCTGTCCCAGCATTTTAGATTCTGCAGAAATCCCATCTTTAATCAGGAATGTAAATGATCACTGGAGACACAGAGCAAATGCCCTTGATGTTTCATAGTCTGTGTTTTAACTTCATGTGGTTGGAACAGATTCCAAAACAAAAGCTGTACTACTTTATAGAAAGAGTTCTTAATTAAAAAGCGATTTTTTAGAATGTTACAGAAAACATGATTTCATTTGACACAATTTTCTGTAAATTCGGGACTGACTCGGTATATTTAGCAATGTGAAACTAAAGAAATCATAGTATTTCAAATACAGAGAACATTGCAATGCATTCACGTTGAATTATATACAGAACAGAAGCTGTTTGGTCCATTAGAGTTCAGATCTGTGCAAATGTAAGGAATAGACAGTAGTAGCTCAAATAATGACCCTACTTCATATAGCCAAATAAAACCAGGAGGAGAGGGCTATAATCCATAAAGACTAATTGTATTTTTGTCAAGCGAAACTTTTATTTGAAGAAAAACTTGAGATTAATTATGAAGATAGATACAAGGGAAACTTAACAATACCAGTTAAGCCTACTGCAAGTATAAAATATTAGTGCTTAGTTTTCAGCATTGCTGTCACACCCACTGTCTGTTCCATTCTTACAACTCTTTTCTTTCCTTTCATCCTCCAGGTGCATTCTTACTGCAGATGAGAAATTCACGAGTCTGTTCCTTAACCCATCTATGTCCTGGGCAATAAAAGCTTAGCAAGGTCAAGGCCCAAAGAGAATAGGAATGCATTTTATATCAGAAAATTCTTCTTTGACCTTCACAGCTAAATTTCATTTCTGTAGATGTAATCCAGGGGATGATTACAATTACTTTCTTACTTTTTAAACTAAATGAAAATGCATTGTCATGGTTAGAGGAAAAAAGTCTTGGTAGCAAGTAAGGGCATGAGTCTGTCTCTGAAGTGGCTTCATTAAGTTAGTTCAAGAGGCTTCCAATAAATGAGTCCTGGCTTCAGTTCTTCTGTGACATGACCTTAGAACCATCAGTTTGCTTTTCAAAGTTATATTTATGTAATAATGATAATAAAATATAGAACCTGCAAATTTAGATTTCTGGATGACTCAGCACATTCCTGAATGGCTCAGTATATCCCTAAATGACTCTCCTCCATGCTTATAAGTACTTTCTTTGGGGTTGATGGTGTAATTTACTCTTGCAGATAAAAACTTTGGGTAATAGTAAGGTAATAAAACACCTTACAATCTATTTTCATAAAAATAAAACAATAAAGTTATCATTCCATAAATGTTCCATTTTTTAAAGTAAAAATTTTGGCATGTATTGAAGTCAGATTTCTCATTGTTGTGTAGAAAGAACCCAACTAAACATGGCTGATGGGAGGAATGAGTTTATTTTGGCTTACAGATTCGAGGGGAGACTCCATCAATGCAGGGAAAACGATGCCATGAGCACAGAAGTAGACATCATCTCCTGGACAACATCAGGTGGACAACATCCGCAGGAGAATGTGCAAACACTTTACAAACTAATGACGGACACCATTTGAGAGCTTATGACCTTTAAGCATTTGGTTCAAACACATTTAATCATTTAACCAATATGAGGGCAATAGATGTTATTAACATCTTATTTTCAGGTGAGTAAGACAGTCTTCTGCTTAAAATCAATAGTCCTCTCCCTTTGGTATATCATCCTGAAGGAAGTTGTCTATTTTACTTTAATTTAAAGGTGATTCTAGATGTTAATAATATTTCTGGATCAATGAATAAATCAACATGAATAAAATTACCAATGGCACATCTAATATTACTTAGCTTGTAGGATATCAATAACTTGCTTTCTGGTCTCCAGCCCCACATAACCTTTCGCTAGCAGGTATCTATAGATCCTGAAGATCTATGGATAAACGAATACATAATCTTTTGTAGTATTCATTTTTAATTATCTAGCATAAACAGGTGTGCTTTTGACATTATGTTATATATATATATATATATATATATATATATAATCTTGGTGACCTGTCACTGTAATTTTCTAGAAAATAAACATTATGTGTATTGTAGAAATGCAGTAGCTTTCAACTTGCCTGCAAACTGTCAGGTCTATAGTTCTGTGGGGTGGTCATGGCTTCTCCACAGTTTAAAATACAGAAAATGAACCTTGTGATGCCCAAGCACAGTGGGAATTCAAGTAGTATTCACTAGTGAGTCTGCAACTAACTTTAAAGGTTTAACATAATTCTTTTTCAAAGGAA
This sequence comes from Zapus hudsonius, assembly GCA_004024765.1. Lineage (NCBI taxonomy): Eukaryota > Metazoa > Chordata > Mammalia > Rodentia > Dipodidae > Zapus > Zapus hudsonius. The sequence continues at coordinate 16,994 of PVHP010036625.1, forward strand.
ATAATGCTCTTAGAAGCTGAAGTTCATCCCCCAACCTTATGCAAACTATCCTCCTGATGAGAGACACTGACAAGTGCAATGTAGATCTGTTTTTTTTTTTTTCTCATGGATTTTTCCTGTGACCTCTAAATAGCTAAATAGGTTCTGAGTTAAAGAAGACATGTCTGTAGCACCCCTTGCTGATTGCTCCTGGTATTACGGTTTGTGATAGACAGGCATCTCTACAATTTCACTGGTGACACTGGGAAAATCATCCTGCTTCAACTTGTCTTGTAGCTCCACTAAACCCTGTTAGTTTTGTTAGTTTTTCTCTGATGCTTTATGAAATGCTCTTTGTTGTTGTTGTTTTGGGGTTGTTGTGTGAATGTATGATGTGGGCACACATGTCACCCTTGTGTCTTGTTTGCCACAGTGTGCCCCTAACTGACCCCCAAGCTTGTGGGCAATTCTGTCTTGCCTCCTTTCTAGCATAGCATGCTGAGACTACAAACCATAATAGTACCCAGCTTTAAGTGGGTTCTTGGCATTTGAAATCAGGTACTCTGGATTGCATGGCAAGTATTTTATCCACCGAGCCATCTCCCCCAACTCTCTCTGAAA
>PVHP010036626.1:0-17812 GCA_004024765.1 Zapus hudsonius
GGGGTCTTTGTGTCGAAAATCGTTGGTTTCTGTTCCATTGGCTAATCCTGTGTTGATTTAATGGCTGTGGCTGTGGGCCCCTTGTTCATCTCGTCACCTTGGATCCTCCATTGTATGACTGTGGTGGCCCCTCTCTTGCCAGAATCTCAGCTATCGGCCTACGGTCGGTTGGTAGGATTAGGTGAGCCCCAGCACTCTCGCTGCATCCTGAAAGATAGAAACACAATCTCCATCGGAGAGTGAGATCAGTGTAGGTTAACAAATATACACAATTTTGGATTACCAGGATTCGATTTTTAGTAGCCTCCCTATCAATTGGTCCCATAGTGCATCTTGTCATGGGAGCCTAAAAGTACGGGATCCGGTGCCTAACGCCCTAAATCCCAGGTTCCAGACAAGGGGACCCCCTCACTAAGTGGAAAATTGGCCGAATTGGAAGCTGTTGATTGTCTCCCCCAGGCCCAGGCTCCTCCATTACACAAGTGCTCCTCTCTTAGTTCGCTGCTCACTCCTACTGGGAGGTGTGGTCAGCCTACTCATAACCACCGATTGTGTTTCCTGTCAGTGGTCTCTGTTTAGTCCAGCTGTCGTTGATCATTTTCCCCTGGCATCCTGTGCAGTGCCTTCCAGTACTACACTAACTGCCTTCTGGGGGCTGGAAACCATTCCGGACGTTGAAGGGTTTCTCAATGCTGGTCGATGGCTGTCTGTGGTTTCTCCTGAAGAACAATTTTATTCAGAGATTTATTAAAGTCAGATGAAGATGCATGGATTTTTAGGGCTGAATGTAAAATATTTATTTAATTTGAGGAAGGGCCTCATTCTAGCTCCAGCTGACCTGAAACTCATGGCAATCCTCCTACCTTAGCCTGTGATTATAGAGGTAAGCTATCACACCTATACTGGACTTATTTGTTATTATCATAAAAAAATGAGAGTTACTCCTTGTCTGAGCTGTTTCGTGGAAACTGGAGGAGCAATGCTCAGAAGCAAGCTAATTATTGCTATCTCTCTGGACCCCATGACTTGGGCCTCCTTTCCCTATCCAGTGTATGTATTTTCTGCCTGGCATATCTTGCTGTTGTTTTCTTTTTGCTTACCACACATAAAGTCATTGTAAATAATTTAGTTTGGGAATGCAATAGGGTGATCATTCCTTGATAAGAGAGCAATTCTAGAATACTTGAGAAAAACTTCTTACATTTTTCTTGTAGATTGGACAAAATAAATGAATGAATAAATTCATATAGTGAAAATTTACCCAACTCACAGTAAATATTACCAACGAAAATGATCAGTCAAAAATAAATCTCCTTGGGAGTAAAAAATTAGCTATGGTCAAATTTACATATAAAATTTATCATAAGAAAATTGGCTGTAGTAATTGCCGCGAAGGAAAACTCCCAACAGTGGAAGCTAGAACCAATAAGTCTCATGTGGACAGAAGCTGGTCTATAAAACTTTTGCTTTAACCAGATAGATGCTAAGTACTGATCTAGATAAAAACTGAAAAGGATAAAACTAGAATATAATCAATCTGATATAAGTCGATCAAAGAAATAAGCTTAATAAATTTGGCTCTTGAAATCTCATCACTTTTTGGATAGTGCTGGTCTTATCTATCTATTGGTTATTAATGAATCAATAAGCTTTAATTTTTAATGTATTTTTAAATATTGAGAAGTCAAAAAAAATATTCTCTGGGAACAAAGGGTGGCAATCATGGTTTTCATTCACCGAGTCAAAATTAATCAAAATAGTGGGCCAGAACCTCTGGATTGAATGTCTAAGTCACCCCGTAAGTTGGTTCAAAACCAAACTCTTCACACAGTTCTCCAGGACAAGCAGTGTTCAATGGTTAATGCGATTCACATGCAATGCCTCATAATTCTTTGCATGCTGTGTGGTAGCTGTGGAAGCTTTATATCCGCCAGGCCATAGAATTCATGTGCAAAAGCCCAGCTGTTTATGCACTTGTCTCCCTAGAACTCTTGACTTTCTGCTTCACTGTCACCACTGAGAAACCATCCTGGGACCAATCAAAACCCTTGGGTATCATTCACATTCATTCACTCAGTTCAATTAATAAGTTATGTCTACTGTACTATTTCTAGCAGTTTGCTTTCATCCCCATAAGAAAATTAAACAGCCATGCCTATTACCATGTGAGACTTTATGCTGAAACTTGTGTAAATAATTTGCTTCCCTCCTCATTGACATCCTGCTTGGTTGTGTCTTTATCTATTAGAACATGATAGAAAGAAGCCATCCAAGTATAAGCTTAAAGAATCAGTGCATGAAGCTGGTTAAATCAGCAGTTAAAGGCTCCTGCTTGCAAAGTCTTGGGTTCAATTCTCTTGTGCTCACATAAAGCCAAATGCATAAAGTGGTACATGTGTCTGGAATTTGTTTGCAATGGCAGGAGGCCTTGGCATGCCCATTCTCTCACTCTGTCTTTCATTCTCTTTCACAAATGAATAAATGCATAATAAATAAATATCTTTTCAAAAAAAGAACCAGTACATGATTTTGTTACTCCTCATTGGCTCTCTCGACAGGTTTTTCAATCTCATTTTTTGTTGAGAATGAAGGAGGGGACAGACATCTGTCCTATACATTTGAGGATGTTTAGCAATACCCTTGGTTCTACCCACTCAATGGCAGTTGTGACCACCAAGAATATCTAAGACATTACCAAATGTTCCCTAGGGGGTGAAATAAACCCTAGTTGAGGATTGCTGCCCTACCACAAAAATGCCACGTCCCAAGGAGAGTCCTCTCTATCTTTGATTTTAGAATTGAAGAAAACAAAAATGAGTAGAGCTGTGGCTGACTTAGCACTACATGTAACATGTGTGAGAAATAATTGTCTTTTTATGTCTCTATAATTCACAGTTTGTTAGTCCAGCATAACCTAATGAAAACTAACTTAAACATAAATGTCGAAGAAAGAACAGGAATATGGGAGAGAGAGAGAGAGAGAGAGAGAGAGAAGAGAGAGAGAGCGAGGGAGAGAGAGCACCATATTATCTTTTAAATAAGTTAAAAATAGAGCATGTATTTTTTGGTAATTAGTAGGATATCAACTAATAGCTATTATCAATATTAAAGGTCAGCATTAATCAACCAGACAAAATTACATGTATCCATCATATATGATTCCACCCTTATGAAGTTAGCTACTTGTTTTCTGTTTTTTCTATTGATAATTGGTTGGTTATTTGTTGGATGTCAATGGGGACATGATGGATCTGGGGATCAGGGGTAGTGAGAAAATGAGTTCCTGGGGTACATGTGGAAAGTGCTTGACATTGTTAAAAGTGAAGCTTGCACTTGGCAACTATGATTGTCTGGGACCACATTTCTGGAGGTATCAGGTGCTCATTCAGGGGAGACTTTAGAAGAAGGCCTAAGAATGATCCTTCCATTCCTCTAGAGAAATGATTAGGATGTCTCTATCACGAATCCACATGGTCTTCTCATGCTGGGAGTGAAGTTGCAATGCCTGTGTACTTATGTCCTTCGTGAAAAGGCAATGCAGTGTGGTGTCTAAGAGAGAAGGCTCTGCAGACAGGAAGCTCTCTTCCAGATATCTGAGCTCAGTTGCTGGAGCTCACTCTGCCTGAGTTTTCTCCTTTACAAATAAGGGTCAGAATGGAACTATGGCAGTAGAACTATTTCCTCTGGGCATAACATGACAATTGCCACCATGGAACAGAGATCGCTGTGGTGGTCCAGGAATCATGGCAGTGAAATGAGTAAGAAAATGTAGTGATAGCTAGCAATGTGGTAACAATGGTCACAGATTTTCATCTTGGTGAAATCACCGAGTTTTAAAATGTAAACATTATCGAATGTAAACATTCCCTCAGCGAAATAAGAAGGGAGGGTGACCAGACCCTCACCTGAAATTCCAGCCTATATCCCCCCCTCCCGGTTCCCAGCTACACATGATCTTGGTGGGTACCAGAGTTGGTTGGGATGGAATGATGCAGCTGTCCTCTTGTAAGTATCCACAATATACTCATTAGTTCAACAAGAGGGACTTTGGTCTCTATGATGTCTTATCTGGTGGGAATAGATATTTGTTCCCATTTCCCCAGGAAAAGTCATGGACTAGGAACTAGCCCATAGGTTAGTTATTGAACTGAATGAGATCAGTTATGAATGTTGCTTAATAGATTTATAATGATGTTACATTGAGACTGCAGTATGAGCTTAATAAATTTTCTCTGCCAGTATAAGTGTTCATTTGAAAATGGTGATGATAATGGTACATAAGTAAGTGTTGTAAAGATTAAATCAATTTATATATACATATATGGTGACCCACACAGTGCCTGCTGTATTATATGTAATAAATGTTATCTTTTATTATCGTTAATACCATTTCCATCTTGGGGAAATTACCAAGTTTTAAAATCTAGGCACAGTACCACATTTAAACCTGCTCCCATTTAAGTACTTTTATATGAATACCTTATGTCATAATATTTGATCTGTTAAATTTGGGACAAGGGTATGTATGTATCATTTTTCTGTAAGAGCCAAGCACTGAAACTCCCCACATGCTGCCCCTGTTTGGGCATATCAGTGTTTTAGTGGCATTACATTTGAAAAGAAGACTTTCTTAAAGGACCAAAATAAATGCTGTGGGTGTCCACTGCTAATTTACCCTTGAGTCTCTGGTATATTTATATGAAGTGGGTACTGGCTGTTTTTAAATAACTGGGAAGCTAGAATCTTAGAAAAATCTTTGGTTGAAAATTAGACAATCTTGGTTGTGACCAAGAAGAACACCCAGAGGTCTTCTCTCCCAGTCTCCTGGTTTTACAGATAGCTCAGAGTTCACTAATATGCCCAAGGGCCGACCGCTGTAAGTAACTGGGACATAGTCATTGGCCAGTGTTCACTTGGACTTTGGTTACTTGCTTAGTTAATAGAACTATGACTATAAGCCAGCTACATGCTCCAACCAATCTGCATCCTCAGGGTCCCCTGAGTCTGGGCAAGATGGTCAGTGGAGAGTTCAGGCACAGACTGACTTCTAAGCAAAAGAAAGAAATCGCACCCTCTCCTTTCATCTTTGCCTCCTCAGGATGGAGAACGAATGACACCTGCCCTTCTGGCTCTAATCCTTCCTCATTACTGAGGCCTAACTTACATACAGTAGCCTTAATTGTCATACGTAATGCTTTGAGTTTTTGAGTCATTTAGCATCAATATAACAAGATAGAAGATAGTCTTGGAATCCTCAAATTTCTCAGTGGCTTTTATATTTCCTTTTCCCCATCCTTTAGTTCCTAGCAATCAAGAGTCTATTCTGTCCCCTGAGCCTTGCCTTTTAGAATGTCGAAAAAATGGAATCATACCACATATAACCTTTGAGTCTGATTGTATCATTTAATGTATAATATATTTGAGATTTGTCTTGGCTGCATTCTTACTCTGAGGTCTGTGGTTCAGCTCAGCCATCCTCAGAGTCTTTATCTGTAAAATGGGCATGATATTTGCCTTACTTGAATTCGTGACTCTGTAACTAGGAAGAAAGAAAGCAAATGTGTGTTATACAAGTGTCATTATTCATGCTTGAAATTGCCCTTTGAAGATGTAAAGGCAAGCCCATTTACAGCATAATCTCTGTTGGGCCTTTGCATGCTGAACAGGGAGGGTAGGAAGCAACATCACTGTTAAAGTCTTCATCAGCTAAAGGGCTCTGTGAGTTGGTTGCAAGGCAATGGGGACTGTCACCTGGGTGTATAGATCTCTGGTGTGCTACCTTTTTTTTTTTTTTTTTTTGCTATAGTACTCCCTGGAGAACCATAACCTATCAATGAAATCCTTTGATCTATTTGGAGGCAGGCAGTTTTCCAAACAAGATCTTTGACATCACTAATAATTTATAATGCTAATTGTGTTATGGGAAAATAGTGTGATCTAACATATGGAGCACCAAACAGTTTAAAAAGGAGATAGGACTTCTCTTGGATCAAAATACATGTGAAAGAGAGAGAGATCCAAATTTACATTTGTTTCTGAATGCTGCACAATCATAAATTACAGAACACATATGACCAACATGTATTTCCTGAGCAGTTTTTTTTTTTTTACTGAATATGAATTATGAGAGAGGTCGGTTTGATTCTCCTTCTGGTCCAGTGACATGTGTCTGGCAGACCATCAAGACAGGTGAAGACACAGTGCACAGAGGAAAAACAGCAGCACTTGGACAGGGATTTGGGAGACCTAAATGCTAGAAATGGCTCTGTTATTAATTGTGTAACTTTGCCTTGTCTATGTAAAGGGTGGCTGAAGCAGGTCCCTCTGAAGAAAGCTCAGGAAGGACAGTGCCACTGACTCCTAGTTCTGAGCACCAGAGCAGGGGGGGGGGGGAGCAAAGAGCAACAGCCCCAAGCCTTCGAGTGAAATCTTTGAGAGAAGCTCACTCTTTCCAGCACTAGCCGAATAGGATTCCAATAAACATATTGCTGAAACGTTTGTTTCCGGGTGTCATTTTAGACTGCAAGTAGCTAAAACAGATCCAGCTATATATAGACACTGCATTTGGTTGTTTTCTGGGAGGCTTTTAATACTACTCTCCTTGGCCGGCTCCCAGCTGAGCGTTTCCCTCACATTTTGGAACCAGAAAGTCAAAGAGGGTAGTGACCCTGTTAAGGGTCTCTCTCTCTTTTCCTCTGCTAATGCCCTGAGCACCAACATAGAAGAGCTCACCCCTTTAGTCAAAGTCTTCTCATATTAAGGATGACACTCCTGACGAGACCCAAGCAGTTCCCCCATGGCAGTAAATAAAACAAAACACCATCCTGGGCTCAAGGAAGCAGCCTGTAATTTCAGACAAAATGAAGTATGTAGATTGTCAGGTATAGCTCAATCTAGAAGAAAAGGATCCAGGATCCTTAGTACATAGAACAAAGAAAGGAACTCTGAAGGGTGGGTGGTTGTTGTTTGTGGGATAAGTGTTTGGATTTTATCCCTGAATTCTTCAGGAGGAACGCAAAGGTGAAAGAGTAAAGGTGGAGCTGAGGGTCCCAGGAGGAGGTCTAGGGAGGCAGCAGAGGGAATAGGAGTTTCTTCCCAAGACAATGGAGTAGCCTTGCACTCTGAGTTTAAAAATGAGTCCGTCCCTGAGACAGCCTCTGCCCGAGTGTCCTTTGTTCTCCAGGGCCTCTTCCACCTGCCTTGGTGATCTCGGATGTTTACCAATCATGGCTCTGCCTTGCCTCCCTAGTACCTCTGGCTTTCATCCTTCCCTCTGGTCCTCTCTACTTCTCCTTCTCAGTCCTTTGTCCTCCCAGGCTCTTCCCTTTCTCCCAGTCCAGCTCAGCTGCTTCCATTCCTCTCTTCCCCTTCCATTCCCCTCCCCCTCGGCTCTCTCCTTTCCTCTCCCCTCTCTTCTCCCTTTTCCTTCCCTCCTTCCCCTGGCCCCTCTCTGCCCTCAGCTCCTTCTCCCCTGGCTTCACTCTCCCATCTCCTCACCCCTTGTCCTTCCTCCTCTTTCTTTCCTCTTTCCCCTTCCCTCACTCTCCGTCCTGGTCCTTGTTTGTCTGTAAGCTCCAATTTCTTGTCTTATGGATTTACCTGCAGAACAAGACACCGCTCCTCTTGCAAAAACTGTTTAAGAAATCCATATCCTCTCCCTTCATTCCTTGGGCATTTCAGAAATGATATTCCTCCCCCAACTACCCCGTCAAAATAAAATGAATTCAGCCAGCTCCTGCTGTGTGTCCTTAAATTCATTCCCTCTAGCTTCGCTGGTTTGAAAGCCTGTACCCTAGAAGGGGCCTCCTGCATTTGCTGGCAACCCTGCTCGAGTCTGATCGCCACAGATAGTGCTTTGGAGTGAAAAAAGGGGGAAAAACCCTCTCGTTGGAGATTTCTAAACAGATTCTACCAGCTTTCAAATCTGTGTACTTGCGGAGTGGCAGGATTTGAAGGAGAGGGGTTGAGGATTTGGGGTGTGGGTGTCTGTCATAAACAAATAAGCAACAGAATTTATATATGTATAAATTTGGGCTTCCCTTGGCATGTTTGGTGTCTGTCTCCCTGGCATCAGGGTGGGTGCTGTGTAAGTCTCACTCCTCTCACACTTTTGCTCTGGGGCTTAGGGTGTGAGTGTGTGTGATGGAATTGAGGAGGGGGGTGCTGTGTTTTTGATCTGATTCACTTGACAGATCATTTGAATCCAGCCCACCTTTCCGCACATGTCAAACAGATGGGATCATTGTTAAAAGCCTCTAGAGCCGGGGCTGAGTGGGTAAGACAGGGAGGGGGAGGCAGGAGGGGCACCGAGAGGAGGGAGGGGGCACCTTCCAGGAGCTTTGTGTTTTCCCACATTGGAACTGACAGGAGCCCTTCTTCTCTGTGGGTGGGGGAGTGTTTGGGGGCATGGGGCTGATGAGGGGGGTGGAAAGGGAGAGAGGTGGGGTGTTGGTGGGCAGGGTTATGATGTCACAGCCAAAGTTACAACAGGAGGAAAACACAGAAATGGTTCAACATTTTTTTTTTAAACTTTGGACTGCCAAGAGCTGAAGGAGAGTGGTGAGCAAAGGAATGAAGGGGGAAGAGAGAGAGAGAAACTAAACTGGAAGCTTGAGTTTTGTGTTGCCTCTTGAAACCTTATGAATGGATTACTAGCAGCTGAGAGCCAGGAGAGACCTATAGGGGACGCAAGATCACTCACACTAAAAGGGGCAGACAAGCAGGCGGAATCCTTCCTTGATGTGTATCCCTCCTTCCTGAGATGAATGGTAGGAAACCTTTTACTGAGGATCCTTTGAGAGGTATCTGGGAGGGGGAAGTTGACTTCTCCTTTTCTTACCTGAGAATTTTACTTTACCTTAAACTAAGGCCCCCTCTTTCTCTCTCTTCCTTCCTCCCTTCTTCTCTCCCTCCCTTTCTCCTTCCTTCTTTTCCTCCTCTGCTTTTCTAGTTTTCTCTATCCACCCTCAAGTCTCAATTTCTATTATTGATCTGTTTGCTGGGGGGGGGGGAGAGAACTGAATCAGAAAAGTGAAGGGATCCAGGGAAGTGATTCAAAGACAGAGAGGGCAGTGGGGGTCTGAGGACTGAGGGATATCTGCTTGGGAATATCCACGTGCCTGAGTTGATAGCTTCTTTGGGGACTTGCTTTGAGGCTCCAGTGGATACTCATGGGGAAACAGGGCATGCACAGGATGGGGTGCATAGGATACAGCTTCTTTACAACAAATAAGTCAGTTCCCAGCTGGCCTAGGGGAACTTAGAGGGCACTCAGAAAACCCAAAGTGAACAAGGCAGCATGATCTTACTCCAAAGCACATGGGCTATGAGATTTAGGTGTGGGTAACATAGGCAGTGATTTAAAAAGTGTAAGCGATTTTTCTGATTACTTGAAAGAAGGATCCAATGTATTTCTCTCCTGACTTTGTACTGCATGTGGACTATCTTGCTTGTATCTGGAATCAAAACCATTCTCGGCAGTGTTCATGTGTCTATATATGTGCTGTGTACATGTACATGCATGTAAGGGGTGGGGACACTTTGAGACAGCTGGCATCTAGGATCTAGGCACATACTGCAGAGATTCAAATCATACTCTTTATTTCTCCTATCTGATCCATTTTTTCAAATCAATTTCAAAAATAACTGCCTGAGTTTAGCTGTTCATTTGTGTAAATTACTTATTTTGAGCACCTCACTTGTTTATTTGCTCACTCAGCATATGGTGACTTGTACTAACTTCAGTTTGAGACACTTCTGAGGGAAAGAGAGTATCTATATACTACAAATGCATGGCATTTCCATTTAATGCTTCCCATAGAGGCATAATTTATTTCTCTTTTTCGCCAATGTCCAGTAGGTAGTGAAATTTAGTATTGTTCTTTTAAGTCTGGAAGGATTCAGTGAAAAATATTGGAAGTTTATGACAAATCAAAAGAAAGATATGTGAATGGTCCCTAAAAGGCCACTCTTTTGTTTGTGTTTATTAAGTAGGTCCATTCAAAATGTGTATGTGTGTGTGTGTGTGTGTGTGTGTGTGAGAGAGAGAGAGAGAGAGAGAGAGAGAGAGAGAGAGAGAGAGAGAGAGAGAGAGAACACAGAAAGAGTACTCCAAAACAGTATTGATTGTTTTCTATTGATTGTGTAGTTTGCGGCTGCTGAAAGAGAAAGCCCGAGGAGATGTTTACTGGGGGAACCAAGGGTAGCATCTGTCCCCTGTGCCTCGGTGAGGTGGGGAGGTTTTCAGGAGGAAGGAGGGGACAGAGAGTAGGTGGAGTGATGCACCCAACTTATTAGCTTTGACATCATCATTGTCTTTAAATGAAAAAAACAAGAAGATAATTACAGGCAGAGAAAGGGAGAGAAGGGAAGCAGGAGAGACCGGAGGGAACAGGTCCCTTGAAGTATATACTCCTTTTTCCCCCATCTTCCCAGGGACCCACAAGGCTCCCAGAAGGTGAAGTCAAGGGCTCTCAGACTCATTTGGTCAGAACAGCAGACTGGCAACCAGAGAACTTTACAGAGACTTGCAACATACCAACAAGTTGGACGGGGAGAAAAATTGTCTTCAACCATCAACAACCCTGAGTCCCAGGCTGAGAGAAACTTAACCTGCCCAGGCAGACTGCGAGCTGGATGGGGACCTGGCTGAGGACATCTGGACAGTTAAGTACCAGCTTGGGTTTTTGTGCCCCCAGATTAGTTTTGCATTTTCAGATAAGCATCAAATTGTATGTTCTGTATTGAAAAGTTTTTCCAGCCATTTCTTTGAAGCTGAGCATATTTTTTGGGGAAGGGAAGTGAGAAGAGATGGTAACTGCTAGGGAAGAAAGAAGAGAAAGCAAGGAACATTAGAGAGTAAGATTTTGAATGACTTCAGATTGTGAGGCATATGTGTTTGCTAGTGTATATTTGAGAGAATTTGGCTTATGTCATCCTTCTCTAGTATCAGCAAGGGGAGGAGTTCTTGAAGAAGAAAAAAGAGAGAGAAGAGAAACCTGAGGTCTCTGGAAGGAAACTCAGAGCAAGAGCAATTCACTTCATTCTGTAAGGACTAAAATAGCAAGAAGAGAGGCCAAGGGAGAAGGTGAGGGAAGTACACTCCCTGGGAGGAGTTTCCAGCTCAGGTGGCCAGGAGAGGCACGCTTTTGGGGCTACTTGAAAAGTTTAGTTTGTCAAAAAAGAGTTACCCTGGTGCCTGCAAGTCCATTGCTAGCTGTCTTTTCTTCTTCTCTCCTGAATTCTTGGTGGTACCCAGAGGCTACATTCTGGTTCTATGGGAAGAGCTGAGGGAGATACGATGTGTTTGAAGATTCTGAGGCTCTGCCTGGTGGTCTTGGCTGGGTGGGCATTCAGTACTTCCAGTGCTGAGCTGGGCTGGACACGCAGGAAATCCTTGGCTCAGAGGGGACACCTGAATCAGGTGCTGTTGGAAGGGGAACGCTGTTGGCTGGGAGCCAAGGTTCGAAGACCGAGGACTGCTCCAGAGCATCACCTCTTTGGGGTCTACCCCAGCAGGCCAGGAAACTACCTGAGACCCTACATTGTGGGGAAGCACAGGGGACTCAGTAAACCAGAAGATCCGGCCACAGGGGGACGGGGTCTGAGCCCGGTTCTCCGAGACCCGACTTACAAAGCAGCAGGTGTGAGGTGGGCGGCTGAGCAGCCAGCTGCCCAGGGAGGAGGGGATGGACCTATTGGGCCATGGGGACTGCTGAGAGGTGAGGACACTCTTCTTGGCAAAGGAGGATCCAAGGCGTTTCTAGGTGAGCCCGCGGCTGGGGAAAGCTCAGGCACTGCCTCCACTACCACCACCTTCATCCACCCAAAGGAACCCACGGCAAAGACCCAGAGGAAGGTCAAGGCCAAGTCCAGGCATCCTCGCCAAGTGGTAGAGAGGCAAGCAGAAGATGTGCTGGGAGACCCCCAAAACGCTCCTCGAAATTTCCAACCGTGGCCTAAGGACCCCCTTAGGCATGGAGATAACAGTCCATTGGATGGCCCCATCCAAAATGGTGGCGGGGACTCTGAGTGGGAAGCAGAGACTTTTAACCCCCAAGGAGGACTGGCTGTCTTGTACTTCTCTGGGAGGCGGGAGCGGCTGCTGCTGCGTCCAGAAGTGCTGGCTGACATTCCCCGAGAGGCGTTCACAGTGGAAGCCTGGGTGAGACCGGAGGGAGGACAGAACAACCCAGCCATCATCGCAGGTAATGACCTACCTTCTCCTGGGCTCTGTGAGGTCCTTGGGGTGTGGCTGGCTCCATGTCTGCTGGGGGTAGACCTAGGGAGCAACAGGGGAAAGGACAGAGCAGGAAAACCAGGGAGGGGGCAGGGTGGGCAATTTCTTTATTAGCACAGCAACAGAATTCAGGCAGCATGAAAGAAGATACTGACTCCTAACCTTGATGACATTTGCCCGGTATATTGATTGATCCCATGGAGTTCTGTCCATTGTACTTGCACTTAGGAGACGTTCAGTTTAGCTCTCTCCCCTTTAAAGGGGAAGGACTCCCTTTCTTTGTCAAAGGGGAAGGGGCGTCACACTATGCTTTGCATAGTCCAGCAGGGGATATCCAAACACCTTGAAAACAGAGGAGCCTCTAAGGATCTGAGCAGTGAGTCATACTGGATTGGACCAAACAGTGATAGAACAAGACCACCAGACACACAGTCACCTTGGAATAGGCAGAAAGGAAGCACCTGTCTGGCGGGTCTAGTAGAAAAGGTGGGCACTCATAGGCCCTGGCTGTTAATGCGAGACCTAAACTTGAAATCCGGTATGATTTGTATAACTGTGGTGTTAGAGGCATTTTTCTAGGAATTATACCTATGTTTAGTTCCATTTCTAGAAGGTCACCCAGAAGGTTTAAAAAAAAGCAGTGTTAGGAGTTATCTCTTTGTACTTACTGGGGAGATTGATTTCAGACCAGGCGAGAGAAATTCGATTGTCTATTTTGTCATTTAGTGTCTCATTATTTTAACACCTCCCCACACGAGATAGAACCTAACACAAGGAAATAAGCAATATAGAACCATTTAATGTGTGCTGTGTGTATGTGATGTTTGTGTGTATGTGTGTGCATGTGTGTGTATGTGTGCGTGTGTGTATGTTTGTGTGTATGTATGTGCATGTAGAACATGAAAGTGGAAATGGGGGCTATGAAAGGAGAGGAATGGGTCTATAGGGAGGGGGAAACAAGAGCTACATTTTATATATATATGTGTGTGCACGTGTGTGTGAGTGTATGTATATATACAGTGTCATATATATGTGTGTGAGTGTATATAGTGTCATATATATGTGTGTATATATAGTGTCATATATGTATATGTGTGTGTTTGTGTGTGCATGTAGAACATGAAAGTGGAAATGGGGGCTATGAAAGGAGAGGAACGGGTCTATAGGGAGGGGGACCAAGAGCTACATTTTATATATATATATATAAAATATATATACATATATATATATATATATGACACCAAATCAGGAGGGGTTCTTTGTGGGGGAGTAGGGGAGAAGGAGACCAGTAAAGAGGGAAAGGGGAACAGAATAATGTGCGTGTGGGGGTGGGTGGGGAGATAGGAACAAAGGATAATTGCACATATATATATATGTAATATATATATGTATGCATACATATATATGTTACACTGTAAACCATTACTTTCTATGCTAACTTAAAAGAATCAAAATAAAATAAATGCCAGAAAAATAGCATCAACTATCTGAATGACCTATGACACCATTTTATTGCCTGCTGCCATGGTGGGGGAACTGAGGCAACCAGAGGCATGTCAGACAGAGACCAAGGAAATAACTCCAAAGCTCCCGATCGCTTCACAGCTCTTCCGATAAAATATTTCTCAGGCTTCTGGGTCCTGCAAATAAGTTTCAGTCCAGGGGAGAAATCTGGGGGGAAGGAGTGTCTTCCAATGGGGTGTTGTTGGAACAACCCTTTCGGACACTCTGTCTCCCCCTCTTTGGCTGTGATTTCTTTTTGGAAGCTGTGATTCCCAGACACTGAGCACTCTTGAGTCATATGGCTTTGCTTTATTTTAGCTTTGGGTGGGAGAGGGGAGGGAGAGAAGGGGCTGGGCCGTAAGCTAGGTGGGGGGAGAGACAGAATAGAAGGAAATCCTTACTCTGAAGCCAAATGGGAGAAATAATGAGATGATTATCTGATCAGAGTTGGCAGCTTCACTGCTTTCCCCAGATGACATCTTCGTGCTGCCTGGTCTGGCTTCCTAGTACCCATCTGCCGGGGAGACTGCAGGCTTGCAGTCTAGACCAGGGCCACGCAATGCTGGTTACGCACGCTCCCTTTTCAGTAGCAACCGAGGAACCTGGACTCAGTTCCCTGGCTGTGAAGATTTAGAGATGGATCCAACAGGAATATATTGGGGGGGGGGCAAGGGAGCTATTTCCAGGGGTTTTATTAAAACTCAAACCTGGGATGCAGGACCTTGGGTGTCTGTCTCCTGTCCTGCCCCTTTCATGATCTGTCTCCTGATCATCACAGAGACATGTCATGATTTGATTCAAGTTCTTGTGTTCCTTGCCACGCCTGCTTCTCCACCTCCACCCACCCCCTATGCCGCCTGTGCATTGCCACCAACTGCCCTGCATACATTCAAATTCTCTTCCCAAGTGCCTGTCTGAACTCTCTTAACCTTAAGCATGTACAGTCTGGCAGGAAATCTGCAGACAGCCTAGCTTCTAAGGATTCATTTTTTCCAAATCCAAGTGGCCCCTATGTTGTTTGGGACTTTCTCTTTAGGCTTGCTTCAAGAAGGTGGGGGGGGCAGAGGACATCCAAGTCTATTTCTCCAGCTTCTATCCTGTACCTTTCTTCAGACTGGTGCCCATCAGGAGATATCCAGTAGGGTAAAGATATGGAAGGCAGATAGTGGCAAGAGTGTCTCTTTTCTTCAGGATTCTAGCAAATAGACCCTGAGAATGTAGGCATCCTTGTTAGCTGCTTAGATTTCTCTTGTGTACGTCATGGCTGAGTAGTGAGACAGCCAAGACAAGTGCTTCTCAGAAATAAAGATCACTTTGTACTAGTGCACACACCCCCATCAACATCCCATGTTCCCTCTTTTCCTCTGGCATGGGTGGGTTCTTGAGCTGTTCTCTATCCATTCCACACAGAATGACAAGGTAGAATCAAGTCCCTGGGAGCTATTACCAATTCAATTTCTACAGTTCTGTTCTCACTGAGGGCAAGCCAAGACATTTCAAGACTTATCTTCTAGTCTTCCAACAGCTCCCAACACTCTTAACTCAGGCCCGGTTTCTAAGACCTTTATCGATGTACCAAGTTTGAGATAGTTCAGCCACACCAACCTCAATGGAGGAGCCCCTTACCCCAAAGTTATGGGACCTTAGGGAATATTTCCAACACTTGCCACTAGATGGCAGTGTTGCCTCGTGCACAGGCCAGTAAAGAAAACCATGTAGTGGGCAAAGTCAGCTTTGATTTAATCATCTTCTCCCAGAATGTTGGGAGGCATCAGGCATCCCTTGGGATCAGCTTCATAGAAGTCTTTTCTTTTTTAGGTAGGCCTCTCTTGGAAGGGTTAAAGTGACTTTTGGGGGTTGTGACCTAACTTGTATTTCTAGCTGCTAGAAAAGAAAACAAAAGCTGTTAGATTTACCCTTCTCCCCCCACCCCCAATTCCCACATCTCCAAAGTATGAAGCAAGACTCCAAAAAGGGTTGAAAGAATGCTTTTGTTGAGTGTCAAGGAAAAGGTAGGGCACGCAGACATTAGGGTCTCTTCTGGTCCTTTAAAGGTTCCTGGGCTGCCTGAAAGGCTGACCTGAAGTTGCCTATATCTCATAGCCAAAGCAGGCCAGCAAGGGCCAAGCCATGACTGGATGCCTCTCCTTCACACAAGTTGCCAGTCAAAGATTTGTCAATTCCAGGCCTGGTGGCCACCTAGCCTGAGGTCAGGAACCCATTCAGTTGGGCCATTGGCTGGATAAGCCAGATTCTGTCCTATTTTGGCGTGAACCCTTTAAACTCAAGCACCTAAGCCCAACGTGGTCCAGAGCCTCAACTTCCTCTCCTCTCCTTCAACCCCAACATGCACAAACAAAGACATTTTAATGGGTTCCTCCGCACCCATAATTGATTTCAAATGTTCCCTGAAGTCGCCCAGCTGAGTAAGCACCTGCCACTCCAGGCTGCAGGAGGCTGAGTCACTAAGACCACGGTGGGATTGGAGCCTGAGGCCAGGTTTCTTCATTCAGCAAATATTTATTGAATGCCCTGCCATGCAGAGTGCAGTAAGTCCCTGTGGGGAAAAAAAAAAGATGTCTTAAGAAACTGTCCTTGACGTGAAGGCAAGTTTTCCTCCTCTGAGGATGCCAGTCTTACAGCAGGTCCCAGGGCAGAGCTCAGGAGGCCCACAGACCAGACATCAGCTCCATCTTTCTGACACCTGTCAGGACTGCAGTCTTTGGCATCCTATGGTGCTTTTCGGGGCTTTGGTTTCCTCAAATTGAAAAATGAGGGGGGGGAAGAGAATTTATATGTGTGTATAATTCCATTGAAATAAAATGAAAGATACCTCCAGAATAAAAAAGAACAAAAGATAAAGACAAGTGAGAAAATGTCTTGCGGAGTCCTTAGGAGGTTTATGTTAGTCTCGTATAAAAATGCCAAGCAGTTAGACCTGTGCATTTGTTTATGGATAATTCCGGTGGTGCTAACAGCAGGGGGGATTTATAATCAAAGCAGGATTCTAACTCTCACTTTTTCCTTAGGGGAGATATTAACTTTCCTTTCCTAGGAACTTAACTTGCTGATCTATAAAGTGGGAATGACAGTCAATTCTTACCACAATACGGTCTCAAGATAAAAACATTATAAAGAGAAGCCCAAAAGGACCCATTTAGTCTATTTAAAAAAATCATCTGTTATTTTTTAGTTGTTTGTCCAGCTTCAAATACTTCAAATACATTGGATGATGGTGCTGAAGATTTTTTTCTTTGATCCACAAGACCTATCAAAAAAAATCTGACAAAATGTATGTATTCCCTTTAGAAAAATGTACATGTTTCTATGGCTTCTATACGTAGGGTCTCCTTACTGAGATCATGGCTCAGAGCTTTTCTGTCTGAGCGACATCTATGAAATGAGATTTTATAGAATGTTATGACATCCCCCTCTCCCAATAAGGGAGCTCTGTATTTTCAGGGTGAAGAGTTTTATTTATTATTTTTATTTTTTAATGGAGTATGGAGCGCTGAAGAAGACACAATCCCACAGATGTAAATAGATGACAAAGGGGCCTCCTTGACCCAAGAGACTCAAGGATAGAAGAGCTGTATCCACACCTTCCCCGGAGCTCCTCTGAGGATGTTTCCATGTCCCCCTTCCCCTCAGCATGAGCCAAAGTCTGAATGTTCATCCTCATCTGAACCTGAGGAATTATCTCTCTCCCCTCACAGACAACTCCTGGGTGTGCAGTGAACTTGCAGTGATACTGCCCTTGGCACAGACTGTCCATGTAAGAGTGTGTGGTCAGCCCTGGGATTGGGCCTGCTCACAGTGACAATGGTGAAATGTCTGAGATTTCTTGTCTGGATGAGATCTTTACCCTCATGGTTATGAGTTATTATTATTGTTTGCATTGGAAGTTCTTCTTGTGAGGTTTTAATCCCCTCTAGAAGAGAGGCACTGTGAAGGTTGTCTGGTTGACAAAGCACACCAGGCTGTCCAGATCACCTTCTTTCTTTCTTTCTTTCTTTCTTTCTTTCTTTCTTTCTTTCTTTCTTTCTTTCTTTCTTTCTTTCTTTCTTTCTT
>PVHP010036627.1:0-17806 GCA_004024765.1 Zapus hudsonius
CTCACAGACCCAGCCTGGCTGCATATCTGAGAGCTAAGCTTTAATATGCATCCGGATAAGAGCATGCTCATGCCTTTGTTCCTAACACACCTGTGCCCCCAGGAGGCAGGGGGGATGGCTGAAGGCCCTAAATCCTGTTTACAAGTGCTAATGGGTTTTGCTCCTGCTGCCTGAGTTTTCGTGGCTGTGTTCCTGTTTGCTGAGCCCCCTTTGTTTAGGAGATAGGGCGGTGCAGCGCATCCCTAGATTGGATATAAAGCTGGATGTGAAAATAAAGTTTTGAGATCTGCCCACTGCCGCGTTCTCCCGAGGGTCTCATCTCTCGTTCGGCTCACGGCTATTCCAAGCCGCTGCTCACCCAGCTCCCGTGGGTGAACGGGGAGTTGATGCGCGCTGCAACCCCCTAAGTAACCCACGGACCCAGAGTGTATGGATGTTTATGCTGTTGGCAACGCTCAGAAAATATTCTAAAAGAAATGTAACTTGCAAGTTGGCTTGTAAAATTCTCTTTGGAATCATCTACATAAAACATTGTACATTTTCCTTTTCCTCTAAAGGAATTTCCCCTTTTGTTCCCTGGTCCTCATAAAGAGGGCAAAGTGATATCTTTTTCTAAGGAGGAAACAAGTAGACCACTTGAAGCACTGATCTTTAACAAATGGAATAAAAAGAATCAATCAAGAAAGAAACATTTGTCAGATTTCTTTGCAGCTACACACTAGCCATGATTCTATGCATATTTCATTTTGAATAGCTTAATTTCCTGACTTGTCTAGCTGATTCCACATGGCTTTCAGTGTCATGATTTTGATTAGTGACAAATGCTAGTCATAACTGCCTCCTTCAATTATAGCAGTTAAAGGTGAACATGAGAAGAGGTTCTGAAATGATACTTGTTACCTCTTCCAAAATTTCTAGGTGCGGCTGTATTTGGAGATAATTATTTTGCATAGAAGTGACTTTTAGAGGGGTGTTTGAGTAGATTGTAATTCTAACCTCTTTTTACTTTTTATTTTTCAAAGAAAAACCCGATTATTTATTCTTTGCTGTTGTTACTGAAAGTACAATTGACCATAATACTTTAAAATAGCATTATGACTTCCAGAATAACACACAGTCTTAAAATCTGTTTCCATCCTAAAAAGGACTAATCTGTTTTGCCTAACATTTGAAGGGAATGTTCTCTAACGTAATAAATGTTCTTTTTTTATAATTTTCAAAATTATTGTATTTTTAAATTTTTTATTATTGTTTACAAAGGTCATAGTCTTATATTTTCTCTTTCCCAGTCCCAATTTCTCCAAGGGCCCTCCTCGGTGGGGTTATTGGTATTCACTGAGGATAATTAAGGCCTCTCTGTTCTCACAACTCTTCAATTGACTCTAGGATGTTAAGCAGACATTCAAAATGGCCTCAAAAGTCATAATAAATATATAAAAAAAACTTGTATAGGGGTTGGAGAGATGGTTCATCAGTTAAGGCACTTGTCTGCAAATCCCAATGACCTGAGTTTGATTCCCCAATACCCACGTAAAGCCAGATGCACAAAGTGATGCAATAATCTGGAGTTTGCAGATGCTAGAGGCCCTGGCATGCCCATTCTCTCTTCTATTTCTCTCTACTTGAAAATAAATATTTTAAAACTTGAAAAAAGTCACTATTTACAAAAAAAAAACTTATTGTCCAAAATTAGATACATTGAATGAGCAAATATTATGTTGGTATGCCCATTTCCCTCCTCCCTGTCCCCAATCCTCCAGGTATCCTCGGTGGGCATACTGGATGCATCCATGTGGTAAGGGGTTATGGATATCACAGGAGGCAGCCAGGTTACTGTTTCTTCTAATGTGATAAACCATGTAGGTAGAAGTTCATGAGGTTAGTCAGGGTACTGAGGAGCTCTAGGACCTCCAGTGAACCACTTCTCCTCTGCAGAACTGTTCCTCCATGATGTCTGGAGAGCGGAGCTGGCTTCCACCAGAAAGCAGGAGTCTCTGCTTGGAGTAAGCCTCTCATCATCACCTTTTCTACGGGATCTTCTGTCAACGACCTCATCGTGAACTTCCCTTGGTGTTATGTGTAAAATGGTCTTCATATTTGCGGTGGCATTGTTTTTATTTTCAGAAGCAATAGAACAGTGATTGGAAACTGGGTTGACTGATGGTTTCAGAATTAACTCACTTCTCTCTTTGCTGGCCGCTTAATTGTATGACAGGGGCGTCTCTTGATCTTTCTGCTTTTCTGTGGAAGAGGAACATCACACACCTTTCTTAGAGGTCATGCAGTTTAGATGCTCCTTTAGATGTGAAAGATTGGAGCTGCTTTCAAAGTGCCTAGCTTTCACTGGCTCCATCAATTGACAGATGTGTGTGGCATTGTGAGTTGCTTACCTTCCCATTCATAAAATAGAGGTGAAGATACCAATTATCTCCTGCCATTGTATGAAGATTAAGTTCATTAATATAAAGTTCTTAGAACAATACTGCACAGTTATCCCTTAAGCACTAGCCATTGTGGTTTCCAGTAATGCCTCTGAGACACAGAAGGAGGCCTTGGAAGATCAAAGGAAGTTGAGATGAATAGCCACCCTTATTTGTGTCTGTCCAGCCAGCACACAAACTCTTTGAGGCCAGCCCTGGGTTGTGTGTGTGTGGTGGGGTACCATTCAGTCCTGGGGGATACTTGGACATGTGGAACATTGAGAGCTTCCCAAGTAAAACAAAGGAGATTATCCAACTTCCCTTTTCTTGGAAACTGTTTTTCTAAAGGACTGAATATTTGTCTTTTAAAAGTCACCTTTCACCTCCCAATCCCCTAAATGGCTTTCTCACTATTCTAGTTCTATGTTATCTTGACTAATTGTCGAAGCCAAGAGAATAGGGAACCCCCCCTCTATGGGGAATACCCCGACTGCTCTGACTTCATGCCACTCTCCAGCAGAAAACAGCCACACATCAGACTTCCAGCACCCCAATTCCCCAACAGCAGTTGGGGTGTCCTCATGAGAGGGGGGAAATGAAGGGAAGTAGGAGGTAGGAACCCCCACAGGTAGACAGGGCCGGCTTCAGACAGGATGTCACATCATACTATTCAGGTCACTGCTGACCACTCCCCCAAGCGAGGAAATCTTTAAAAGTCTGAACTTAACCTTGGTGGGGAGCTTTTTCGCCATTCTTCTTCTGTTCAGACAGCTGGCCAGGAATTGGTGGGGACCGGTGAGTTATAGCCTTCCCCAGAACGGGAAGGATTCTTCTTTAATATGTGTTAGTTTGTTCTTCACTTTTTGGGCAGTTTATGCACTTTGTAATTTCTCAGTAAACTCACGGACCACGTGGTGAATTGTTCTTGCCTTTCATTCCACTTTCCCCTTCCCCATTTAAGTTTAGAATAAATGTGTGTGATTAAGGAGTAATCTTGTCCCTGTGTATAATTCTTTCTACATCGGAGGACATGAACTCGGGTACAGAGGGGGAGAAGGTTCAAAAAAACTCTTATTCTATTTTTAAGCCTTGTCTTTTTTATTTAAATTAGGGCCCTGTGCTTATTCATGGGTGGCAGGTCATTTGCTGGAGAGTGGGCATTCCTCCAGGGGCCACACCACTAAAGACATGGTATTCTCTTTCCCAGCAAGCATAGTTTTCAGTTTGCCATGCACGTGTGGGGTCTTATGAACCACTCCTTCATCTATGATGAAATATTGATCTTGTGTAGGAAACTAGAGTTTATCTTTTCATCACCCAAACTGCAACAGCATTGGGGTGTAAAAGAAAAAATGGAGTTATGCTACAATTCAACTCCTGTGCTGGTCAAGGTGCTTCACCTGTTCCTTAAACGAATAATATTGCAAAGCCTGGGCATAAGTGTCCTGTTGGATTACAGAGTGTTCTGATAAACAAGAGTTCTGGTTGGCATTGGATCTTCTGTGAAAGATGACATCCCAGGGCACACAGTAACCTTTTGCGAGAGCTGATGCAAGAAGCCAAGCCTTTATTGTGGCCTGGGAGGACAGGGCTGTCACAGCTCACTGGTTCTTCAGGTTGATGCTGTGCCCGAAAGGGTTAAGGAATGCCTTACTCATGTTACATGAAGGAGCTGGAATGATCAGACAGAAACAGAGCCTTGGAAGGGAAAACAGGCAATGCCCTTAGGCATTGTTTCCAAGCCTACAAGGCTTGTACTTGTATGGATGAGCTGAGTCTGTTATCAGACCTGGGTCCTCTAGGGTCAGGGGCCATCATAGACACCCCAAACCCCTAACTGCAGCAGCTGGGTGGTACTGGCTCTGCTGTTTCAGCAGGGAGGCCACGCCCCTCCATAGTGAATAGCTGGCTTGCTAACCTGGGAGGAGCTGGCCCTTGCTAATGAGCAAGTTGCTGGGCAAGACAGGAACTTCATTTCCCTCTGTCAGGATCTTAAAAAAACTATGCCCCTTCTCTCACCATGAGCTGGCTCTCTGGTTTCCAGGGAGTAGTGCTAACTACCTACCACCCCAGTGGCAAGGAGCAGGCCTTGGGGGAGAGCCTTGACAAGGGAAGTGAGGCAGCCACCTCCAGGTAAGCCAGGAGAGCTGACCAAACCCTCTTGCCTGCAGGCAGGAGCAGAGACAGGGAAGTTGGGGTGGGAGAAGGGGAATCACCTTTGCACTTGGAGCCTGGCCTCCTCCTGCAGCAGAAACCTTTGGCATGGCTTTCATGTCCCTTCCATGTTATTGACTCCAAGGGTGACAGAGGCCCCTAGGATTGTGGGTGCAGGATCAGAGAGAGGGAAGGGGGATCTGGCTCTGAGGCTTGCAGACCAGTTGCTTAGCAGGTGCATTTGCAAACACTGAGCAATCAGATGACTTCCTCTGAGGTGGAATTCTTGAATGGGCTCAAGGCACCCACTGGAACTGTTAGCTGGGAAAGCCTGCCAAGAAGCAGGGAGGCTAGTCACTGTGCAAGCTGTTGTGAGAGCTGTGTTTTTTGTCCCCTCTCCTTGCTGAAAGCAAACCTCTTAGGCAAAGTGCCCAAGAAGCTGGCCTGTGCCATTCCTCAGTATGTAAAAGGGATTTTTTGTCCTGAGCTCACACTGTGCTCTTGCAGGGGAGCATGGTTAATGTTAAATCACTTTCAGGGCAGCCAGGACAAATGCTCTATAGACCACTGAGTTGCAGGGAGGACTCTTCTCCCTCTAAGTTCACTCACTCAGTTCTGTTCTAATAGGCATTTTTTCCCTTTCTCCTAGTAATGTCCTTCATTTGCTAACCTGCGAGCTTGCTCACTGTGCACTTTGAGAACAGGCGGAATTCCATGTTTTGTGTCTTTGAACTGTCTCAAGGTAGTTGTCCTACATTACACACCCTGAACTAATGTCCCTTGGATTTTGATTACTTATATGGCATTTGCCTCTGTGTGTTATTGTATTTTAAGCCAACAAAAAGGGAAATGAATTATTCATTTTGTGTTTAAGTGTAAGAAGAGTCATATTCAGAATCAGAACATATAAGGTAACATTTGTATTTTTGAGAGACTGATTGGAGTGATAAAGGAATATTGCTGATCTGAGGGGAGGAAATTGATGGGCTCATAAATAAACACAAGGGGCTGCTGGAGGGATAGCTTAATGATTAAAGCATCTGTCTGCAAAACAGAAGGACCCCAGTTCAATTCCCCAGTACCCACGTAAAGCCAGATGTACAAGGTGGTGCATGTGTCTGGAGTTTGTTTGCAGTGCTGGAGGCCTTGGCATACTCATTCTCTCTCTCTCTCTCTCTCTCTCTCTCTCTCTCTCTCTCTCTCTCTCTCTCTCACACACACACACACACACATACACACACATTCTCTCTCACTCTCAAATAATAAATAAAATGTTTAAAATAAATAAATACAAGCAACTGTGGAATTGTCAGTTCATATTTGCTTTTCTCCATCCTTTGAAGAACATCTTTAAGTTATAGCAATATTAAAAATTTTAGCCTCCGTCTGTCCAGTAGACTGGAGAGGTGAACAGGTTGGGTTTATGGTGCTGCACCTTGCTATATGCTCAGATTTTCTGGTCAAGAAATCAGACATTTGGCTTTGCCACAACTTAGCCTCTGTCGCAGTCAGCCACATGCCGCTGGGATGAATCTTCAAACCAGGCACAATTTGAGGAAGGAAAGTATTGAAACTACAGATTGAGGGGAAGTTCCTTAACAGCAAAAGAGTCTAGCCTTCTTTCACAGGTCCGAGCAGAGAGAGAAATCCATCACCAACAACACACACACAAAACAGCAAACAGGCAGGAGGGCCAAAGAGAATTTCTTCCCCTTTTATATAGCCTTAGGGTGGCATCTTACAACCCTTCCCCAGACTTAATGGCTTCCTGAGTCTCTGAAATTTCCTTCCTGCACTGACCACACAGGAAAGGATGTTTACTTCCAGCTTCTTTGAGCTTCTTTACATCTGCCCCTTGCTGAGAGGCTGCCTTCATGTAAACATCCTCAGAGACCCACCCAAGATAATTTAAAAGATCCAAGTTGACAACAAAACCTAACCATCACAGCATCTTTAGCCAAGATTTACTTTTGTGATTAAGAAGAGAAAGTAACTCTAAGTAGAATGTCCCCAGGGTGAATGCCATGTCACCCTTCCAGTTTTGGAGTTTGGAAGGGATTTAGCTCCAGGGTTCCATTGAACCAGGCTGTGGCTATTCCCAGGTCCTAACCTCCCAAAATCTGCCTCGGGCTACCATGCTGGGTTTGTTGGGCTGTTATCTCAGAATGTACTTTTTAGTGAGATAGTCAAGCCAGAGTTCTGAAATGGGTAAGTGCAAACTGTGGGTGCTGTTTTGCAAGGGAATTTGAGAATATGGCCAAAGGAGGAAGAAGAACAGAGAACAAAAAGATAATATCAGTTTTAATTTGCATGGTCCATTCCAAGTTTCATTTAATTAAATTCTCCAATTAATCTTGTGAAAAAGCACCAGAGGAGCAAAGAACCTTGCATTTTAGAGTTGTTCAAGAGTGGATGAATTCTTCCAGTGTGTTAGGAAGAGGACTGTCTGGTTTAATTAAGTTGAGTTTTCTTCCTATTTCTCTTTTACTCTTAGTGGATGTGGCAGTCAGATGATGGCTTTGAAGCTGTTTATCTGGAAAAGAGTTTTTTGCAGATATGTTTAAGTTAAGGATCTTGAGATGGGAGATTATCCTGGATTATCCATTTGGGCCCTAAATACAATTACAAGTATTCTTCTGAGAGGGAGGTGGAGGACATTGGACTCCCACCGAGGAGAACACAAGTGAGGCTGGAGGGAGGCAGAGACTGAATACTCATGAACACAAAAATTTCAATCCCACTATACATTGCAAGAGGCCAATAGCAGATGCCCTCAGGGCTCTGGGGAGCCAAGTGATCTTATTTTGGTCTTCCGCCTTGAAGCTCAGGCAACAACTTTCACTTGCCTTTAACCTGCAAGTGTGTGGCTACTTGTTATAGTACCTACATGAACCCCAAGGAGGAGAGAAAAATAAAAATGAAATGAAAAGCAACTCTGGCAGGATGATTGTACCACAAAATGTTTAAGAAAAAAATCCCTCTAATTTACTGGTGTGTTATCTATCTGCTTCATAAAGCCTCCTTCAGTGTGATTCTGATAACTATCTTTCCCAAAGCAGCTCCCTAATAGTGTCATGCATGTTTGTCTGTATTCCCAATATGAGTGTAATTTAGAGGCCCTGTTTTGCCTGTTTATAATTGTATCCATAATGCTTGGCACACAGTAGGCTCTTGGTAGATGTTTTTCCAAGTATGAGTATTTTCCTAACTGGGACTCCAATCTGCCATTGTGACTATTTTCTCACTTTTTCTTCTCGCCATGTTCTCACCAGAGGAGAGTGAATCAAGTTGGTAAGATATAAATGATGAAGAATCACTACAGTTTCTCTTCTGAATAATAACTGTCCAGATAACAGATGGTACTAGAATAGACTGATTGTGAAATAAATATTAATTGGAACATTTTTGTTATGTCTCTTAGGAGATGAGGCAAATTAGGGCAAATCAAATGCATATTTAGGACTTAGTTAAAAATGTACTTTCAAGTATTTTTTTTTCAGTGTAGATAAAGCTCCAGTGAGTCCTGTGCCTGTATGTGGTTCTGATGTGCCTGTGGTGTCTTATGTGGTTCTGATGGGCCTGTGCTGTTGTACATAGTTCTGAGATGCCTAGGATGAGAACCTACCTCAAAAAACAAACAAAAAATCATTTTAAATAAGCAAAGTTACAATTACTGTAGTCCGTGATAAGGAAGGCATTTGCTGAATTTGTAAGCAGTTTTCTGCTTGTGACACACAGAATTTTGGCCTTGCGGCATTAATCCTCTCCACATAGCCAGAAGAACAAGTTTCTGGCAGTGTATCCTTCAATTTTCTTGTAAAAGATTCAAGTACTTTGAAAAGCATTTGCAGTGTAATGAATACACAGACATTTACATCTGCATCTGGACTCAATGTTTCAGTTTAGAAAAATTAGAAATCTGAAACCTTATGCCATATTCCAGGAAAATGCATTTCAATTTCTGAACAATTCTCAGGCATTGGTTATATTGTTCTCTTTTTTTTTTTTGAGGAAGCTCAGCATGATGGAA
The DNA here is from genome assembly GCA_004024765.1 of Zapus hudsonius. NCBI lineage: Eukaryota > Metazoa > Chordata > Mammalia > Rodentia > Dipodidae > Zapus > Zapus hudsonius. The sequence continues at coordinate 8,605 of PVHP010036627.1, forward strand.
GTGCAAATAAGATGTATGATATCTCCTCTATTATCCATTCCAAAGCTTCCACAGTTTTACCCAAGATGCCATTAAAAATCTTTTTATTTGCTTGAAAGAAAGAGACATAGATGGAGAGAGGGAGACGGGGGAGAGAGGAATAAAGGAGACAGAGATGGGGGATAGAGAGTGAGTATGGGTATGCCAGGAATCTTGCTTCTGCCAAGGAACTTGGAATGTATGTGCACTTTATGCATATGGTTTTATATATGTACTGGGGAACCGAACCCTGGCTATCCAGCTCTGAAAGCACCTTTAACTGCTGAGCCATCTCTCCAGCCCCAAGATGTCTTTATAAGGCAGAGACCTATTATATAATCCAGGCTGGCCTGCATGTTTCCATCTTGCTTGAGTGCTGGATGACAGGCCTGCACCACTGTTCCTGGCTTCCCAGATGGCTTTTATAGCTGATTTTGTTCCAAAATGCAATGGGCTTGGTTGCTCCATATCCAGAAGAATGAGGATTTTTGTCTGTTATGTTCACTGCTGTGTCCTCAGTATGTAGACTAGAGACTTATGCAGAGTGATAGCTTGTAATTGCATGAACATTGCCAGTGGTGTTGGCATCTTGCAATACCCTCCACTAACCCACTGTGTAAGATGTGAACAAGAAGAGCTCTGCAGCCCTTCTAGAACCACCTTGTGTCACCATGGATTTAGAAAGATCAATGGAGAATTGCAACTCTGTAATCAATAATGCTTTTAGGTTCAGATATATGCAGAGATGTAAGGTAGAGTTTTATTTCATGTTTTTTGTAAGCATTGCTGAAAGACTCACCAGGGCCCATGCACATGGATCCCTGGGGCTCAGTGGGGCACATTTTGAAAGAATCCAAGATGGAAAGTTGCATCTCCCTTGGAGAGAGCTGGAAGATTATAGTCATCTTTCTCTCATCTTGTAACAACAGGTTTCATTTTGCTTTGCTAGCAATGGAAGGAAGAGTTGATTTAGGGAAGAAAAATCAAAAGCAAGAAAACAAGAACCAAGCTCAGACAAATTTTATTTTTTGCTTCTTATTTTTATTTTCATTCTTTTTATCTTTTTAAGACAGGGTCTGTGTAGGCCAGGATGGCTTATAATTCACCATGTAGTCGAGGCTAGCATTCACTTCCTGGCCATTCTGCCTCAGCCTCTCAAGTGCTGGAATTACAGTCATGAATTACTGTACCACATGTATTGACATTTCCATTGTTGCTATCTTGAATTCTCTTTCCTCTTTACATTACTTAAAACTCACTCATAGATCTGATAGTGTAGTACTTTCTGTAGGAGAAGCTTAAATGCCAGCTGATGGTGGGCATATTGAGGTTTGGGAGAAAAAGTTTCTGCCAAGACAAGAACAGGGATAAAAGGTCATTTGTGAATGGCATTGCTGAAGTACCACAGGGCTGTGAAGCTGTCTCCAGAGGAAAAAAGCTCGTGAGCCTTTCAAAGCATTTCAGTGTTAAAATTCTGAGAAACAGTTTAGCCATGTTCATTGCATCTGTCAGTGAGTATTCTGCAAGTGCCAGCATTCCCTTCCAGAAGATCCCCAGGAGTTTGCCCAATAAATAGAACAGCTGGAATCTGAATGCTTTGTTGTGTGTGTCTGCATGTACGTTCATGTGTGTGAATGCATGCGAATGCCAGAGGAACATGTGTGTTGGCCTTCATGTGTTGTCCACTTATGTTGAGGCAGGGTCTCTTACTGCCTGAAATTTACCAAGTAGACTAGATTGTCTGACCGAGGAGTCCTAGAGTTATACCCATATCCACCTCCCCAGTGCCTGGATTACAAGTGTGCATTACCATGTCCAGCTTTGCGTGTGTGTGTGTGTGTGTGTGTGTGTGTGTGTGTGTGTGTGTGTGTAGCAAATTTGTGTGAATTAAAATTAACTAGAGGGAGTTAAGAGGCTAACAAGTAAAAGGACTCTCAACCACTCCACAAGATTACAGGCACAGTAAACAACTGTTGAGGGACAGAATCCTGTGTTGTGCAGCAAGGGGAGGAAGGAGCTGAGAAGATGGGGTGAGGTGAAAGTTAACCGACAACTCCCTAATGTTGTAAGACGGGTAAACAACTGCTTGGGGAGGTACTCTCCTCTTGGCCCCACCACCAGCTGGCAAGTCCTGCAGTGAGCTCCCAGCTTCTGGGACTTATCTCCAGAGTTGTGGTGGGAATTTCAGCTGCCTTCGGGTCACCCTTGCTCCTGTAAGCAGCCTCTCACCCTGCTCTGTAAGTAACCCCAAGAAACTCATGGGTTCACCAGAACTGGTTTTGGTGGGATGGTGCTTGTTCATGTCTTGTCTGGATGTGTTAGTGTCCCATCCAGGGCGAGGTTTCGGAGGACAGATGTGTACGTGGGTGCAGGAGCATTCCACAGCCCAGGTGTGAGGTCAAAGGATAGCTTTCATGTGCTGGTCCTTGCCTGCCTTGAGACAAGGTCTCATGTTCACAGCTGCTTTTATTTTTTCCTTTTTCTTTTGCCAGATAGGCTGGTTCTAGAGCTTCTTTAGATTGCTTTTAGAGACAATTCTTTAAAGCTGACATGCTTAGCAAGAGAAGAGTTCACTAAATAAAACAAGGTCTTTACCACCTCACACTAGTTTTATGAGCAACAGAAAGTTAGTGAAGGTTACTTTCTCTTTAGGCCTAACCTTTGTTACAGGTTCCTGACAATCTCTTAGTTTGAGATCTGACCTTGTGATTTATGTTATCTGTGCTTGGTTGTATAAAAATTCAATGTTGTTATTGCTGAGTAGTGTGTTTTCCTTTCTTTTCACAAATGAATCTTCACTATGCTTTATAAAAATCTTAATCTCCGAAAAAGTAAAACCTCAGATAAATCATTACCTTTTAGTTAATTTTAAGAATCCTCCTTCTCCCTTCTCATACTTTTTTGTGTTTAGAGAACTTGGAATGTTCTACTTTTGGTTTTTGTGTGATAACACAGAGACCCAGTGTGCCCAGCTGAGAAGGAGCTGAAGCTAGAACACTGGAGTGTATTTCAGCAAAGTGCCTGCTGAGTGTAGTTACTTTCCAGGCATTTGAAGAGTATTGTTACTAATTTGACCTTGAAGTCTTTATAAAGGATGGTACTTATTAAGCTCTCTGAGCTAGCTGAATCTTTGCTCCATGTCTATCATGGGTAGAAAGAGAATACTTTTTGCCTGAGTGCCATGGGCTAAGGAACCACCCAAGGCATTGTTACATAGAATAGGTACTGAGCACAGCCTTCTAGAGTCAGTACTTGATTTTGGACAGTTGGTTGCTATATAATTAAGAGTGCCTTGTGATATTGGTCCAAGTGATCATATTTAGCCTGTTGCCTCTTTACAACTTGTGGAGGCATGAGACTTTATAATAGAAAGCAAAGGAAACAGTCCTCACCACTTTCACTCCCCCACAGACATTGACTACTCTGGACACAGACTTACTCCTTTTCCATCATCTATAGCAACCTTGACCATCAGTGGAAAGATGTGCAAGCTTGGCCATCGCTGAACTCTCCCACTTTGCTTCCCTTTGAGCAGCCTTTTCTGGAATATAGCCAGCAGAAAAGCAAAGCCTGGCACTGGACATGCTACTCAGTGCCTGACCCAGCGACACCAGCATGCAGAGCTGGTAAGGCCAGCAGGAGGATCCCCACAAGTACAAGGCAAGCCAGGGCTACTTTGCCTGTATTAAAATACAGAAAACAAAACAAGACCATGGCTATTTATGACTGGGTCCATACATATAATCAGCTGTAGAGCACAGTGGGATGCAGTGAGAGGGGTAAGTGCTTCACTCACAATGCAGGCTGGGCTGGAATCGGAAGCTTGTTTGATGGGAGGCACAGGTAGTCATGGGAATGTAGGGAGGGGAACTGAGGATAAAAGATCTTTGTTTTTAAAGATTTTATTTATTTGCAAGGGGAGAGAGAGGGAGAGAGAGAGAGAGAGAGAGAGCTCACCAGAGCCACTACCTTGTGGGTCTGGCATATGTGGATACTGGGGAATTAAACCAGGGGCCTTAGGCACTGGAGGCAAGTGCCTTAACTGCTGAGTCATCTCTCCAGCCCTTTACTGCAGTTTTATCAAAAGATTTCAAATGAAAATAAATATTGTGAATTAAGGATTCAATTAGCTTCATTTAATGTCAAATAATGAGTTGATGTTACAAACCTTGGTGACCTGGATTTAACTCAGGAAACTTGTCTGTCAAATGACTTTAGAAATATTACAGAAAACTAGTTCAGTACATTTATTACAATTTCCTAGAACCATAGAATTTCAATATTTTAACACGCAGCAGGCTTGCATTTTTTTTGCCTTGATTTTTAAGGGAGACACCAGAGATGCTAAGTGACATTTCTATCATGATAGAGCCAGACAGGCAGTCCAGGGTCTCTTTCCTTTGAATTACAGGCATGTATTACAAATCGTCATGTGTGTCTCATGCTGAGCTAACATCTTATACTAGTGTGCTACAATTCTAAGTGTTTGTACTAATGAGAATTCCAATGAACACTTTTCATGTAGATAAAAATATTAATTGAAAAATTTAGACAGGTTATGAAGAACTTCTTTTGAATGTTATTTCCTTCATGAAAAAGAGATGAAAAGCTTGATAGCTCAGTCACTTTCATGTTTTAAAAGAGGAGATAGAGAGGGAGATAGACATACAGACACAGATTTTTGTGGGCCCAAAGCTTAAGAAAATGGAACTTGAGCTATGTATTGCCAGTCTTTTTTTTTTCCTATTATGCCCTTAAACTGAGTAGGTTTTTTAAAAATCATATACCCACCTTTCTTTCTTACATTTTGGTTGCATTTAAAATAGAGACTTGAACTTGAAGCCTCAGATGTTCAAGGCTGGCAAAGCCCATTCTGTGCATCAGTTTGTACCTGCCATGTAAAATGTGTTGGTACTCTGAATTTTTAATTCTGGTCTTCTATAAAGACTTTATTAAAAAGTGTTAGCTGAAGGCCTCTTAATTTAAAAGAAGCCAAGAGTGAAAACAAGTTCATGAAAAAACTGGGAATATAACCAAGCAAAACTTGTATCACTTAAATTGTTTAAAGTTGTAATGCTGCAGGGGTGGGGGAGACAGATATTATTAGCTTAAAAATGTGTCATTGTTTACACATTAACAGTAGTGGAGTCATGCAAGATAAACTGCACAAATTTAGAAAATAATTTCACATTAATATTGTGGTCTTATTTATTTTTATCCCCCCTATATAGTCATAAATTAAAAAGGAAACCTTTGAAAATTAAAGATAATTTGCAAATAAACTGCTATAAAACTTAAAAGCCTTCATTTGGGACATTAATTTGACTTTAAGATTTAAGGTGTTTTAGACTTGAATGTGGTTGCCTTGATACATAATTTCATATTACAAGGTAATACAAATCTGCCATTCCCACTTTCTTTGTTAAATCTTATTTTCCCACAAGTCTAAATCATTTCCAGTTTGCTTCTCAATATAAAAATTATGTACCTGAAATGCCAGCATTTGGAAGGTTGAGACAGGATAATCACTTGAGTTCATGTGTTCAAGACTGACTTGGTCAATGTACTAAGACTCCTTCTAAAAGAAAGCCTAAAACATTTAAGATTGGGGAAGCATAATTTAAAAAATATTTTATTTATTTAGTGGAGAGAGAGAGAGAGAGAGAGAGAGAGAGAGAGAGAGAGAGAGAGAGAAAGAAAGAAAGAAAGAGAGAGAATGGGTGTGCCAGGGCCTCCAGCCACTGAAAATGAACTCCAAACACATCTGACACCTTGTGTATCTGGCTTTAAGTGGGTACTGGGGAATTGAACTTGGGTTGGTCTACTTTTCAGGCAAATACCTTAACCATTATGCTGCTTATCCAGCCCAAGAGAATAATTTTTTTCTTTATTGTTCATAATGAGTTACATTGTTTAGTGGGCCAACCATGAGTTGTTATCCCCAATTCCCCGTTGCCCCCCTTCCCCCACCCCAGTCAGCTGGATATCCTCCTCCCTGGGCCCTCTGTATCAGTCTTTGTAGTAGGGGACCATGGATAGCTCATTCTTCAGCCGGGCTCTCTTGTCTCAAGTGTGTTGTTACTGAGGGTTGCCAGGTCTCTGCTATTCTCCCCCACCACAGCTCTCACAGTCTTTCCGCCCCCTCTTCTGCTCAGTTCCCTGAGTCTTGGTGGGCGAGTATTGAGGCTGCTATGGTGTTGTGAGCTTAGGGGTTTTTGTGTCGAGATTCATTGGTTTCTGTCACACTGGCTTGTCTTTTGTTGATTGGATGGGTATGGCTGTGGGTCCCTTGTACATCCAATCATTCTCTGTGGGGTTCTATATGAATCCTCCCCCGTATGACTGTGGTGGCTCATCTCATGCCAGGATCTCAGTTTTCTGCCTGCAATCAGTTGGTAGGGTTATGTGGGCCACAGCTCCCTCGCTGTATCCTGAAAAATACAAACACAATCTCCATCGGAGAATGAGGTCAGTATCCCTTAACAAATATACAACAATCTGGATTACTTAGCTTCTATTTTTAAAAGCCTCCCCAGCAGTCACTCGCATAGTGGATCTTTTCTTGGTAGCCCAAGAGTATGTGATCCATTGCATATCGCCCTGAATCCCCGGTTCCAATCAAGGGTTCCCCCTCACTGAGTGGAATATTTGGCTGAATTTAATAGCTGTTGATTGTCTCCCCCAGGCCCAGGCTCCTCCATTGCACAATTGATCCTTTCTTGGTTTGCTGTTATCTCCCAGTAGGAGGTGTGGTCAGCCTACTCATGGCCTCAGACTGTGTTTCATGTCAGTAGTCTGTTTACACCAGCTGTTGTTGTTCAGCTTCCCCTGGCAGCTTGTGTAGTGTCTTCCAGCACTGCACTAACTGCCATCTGGGGGCTGGTTACCATTCCAGACCTCGAAGAGTCTCTCGATGCTGAAAGATGGTATTCTGTCGTTTCTTCAGCAATAGGGTTTTGCTTCAGGCCTGGGGAGAGCATTCAAGAGCCTTGACAGAATTCTGTCTTGTTTTTGTAACCTCATGGGTCACTTTGGTCAACAGCTCAGTGAGGGAAGGAACCAGTGGCCGGGACCTGGGGCTGTCAGACTGCTCAATTGTTCACAGACTCAGACTTTCTCCCCTACTACTCATGGCCCCTCTTACCAGTTGACACCCACAACTTACTCTTTAGGTTATAGTATGCTCGCGAGAATTTTATGTTTTTGAACCTAATTTGGTTTGGCCTCATGTTTGAGCCATTTCCCTCCCCCCTTCCCTTACCCCACTCTTATACCTTCTCTGTTCTTTCTACTAGTCTGGATAAAGAAAACGGTTATCCTGGCTAAGGACCGCATATGAGGGATAGTATGCAGCATTCCATTCTCTGTTCTTTTGAGTGTTCGCTTAGTAAGATCTGCTCGAAGTCAGACGATTTTTCCCTAAATTTTGATGTGTCATTTTTCCTTTCAGCTGAGTATAATTCCATCATGTAAATATACCACAATTTCATTGTCCATTCCTCCATGGATGGGCATTTGGGTTGATTCCAATTCTTGGCTATTATGAACTGAGCTGCTATAAATATAGTTGTGCAAAATTTTCTGCATCGAGATGTGGCATCTTGCGGGTAGATGCCTAGTAGAGTGATAGCTGGGTCCATTGGTAGTTCTATGTCCATTCTGTCTAGGAGTCTCCACACTGCTTTCCATAATGGTTGAACAAGTTTGCAATCCCACCAGCAGTGAATGAGGGTTCCTTTTTCCCCACATCCTCGCCAGCAATGATTGTTGTTGGTTTTCTTTATGATTGCCATTCTGACAGGGGTAAGATGGTATCTCATTGTGGTTTTGATTTGTATTTCCCTGATGCTTAGGGATGCTGAGCACTTTCTTAAATGAGTCAAGGCCATATGTGTTTCCTCCTCCGTGAATTCTCTGTTGAGATCAGTACCCCATTTTGTGAGGGGGCATTTTGGGTTTTTGTTATCAATATTTTTTAGTTCTCTGTAGGTTTTGGAAATTAGTCCTCTGTGAGAGTTGTACCTGGTGAAAATCATTTCCCAGTTTGAAGGGGTCTATTAGCTCTGAGTATGGTCAGTTTCTCTGTACAGGAGCTTCTGAGCCTGATCAGGTCCCATTGGTTAAGTGTTTGTTGTATTTCGTGGGCTGTTGGAGATTTGCTCAGAAAATTTTTTCCCACTCCTATTTCTTGTAGAGTTCCTCCTTTTTTTTCTTCCAGGGTGTTCACGGTTACTGTTTTTATATTAAGGTCTCTGATCCATTTGGAATTGATTTTTGAACAAGGTGAAAGGAGTGAGTCTATTTTCATTTTTTTACACGTGTTTATCCAATTCCTCGAGCACCATTTGTTGAAGATGCTATCTTTGGCCCAGCATACATTGTTGGCCCCCTCGTCAAAGACCAAATAACTGAAGTTACTTCCATTTAAAGCTGGGTCTTCAATTCTGTTCCATTGATCTGTCTTTCTGTTTTTATGCCAGTACCATACTGTTTTTGTTACTATGGCTTTGTACTATGTTTTGAAGTTAGGCATGGTGATACCTCCTGAGTAGGATTTTTTACTTAGAATAGTTTTGGCTATCCGAGGTCTTTTGCCCTTCCAAATAAATTTAGAGATTATTTTTTCTATGTCTGTGAAGAACAAGGTTGGGATTTTTATCAGCATAGCGTTGAATCTGTAAATCGCTTTTGGCAGGATTGCCGTTTTTACTATATTGATTCTCCCTATCCATGAGCATGCAATATCTTTCCATCTTCTCACGTCCTCCTCTATTTCCTTCTTGAGTGTTTCAATATTTTCCTTATATAAGTCCTTTACAGCCTTGGTTAGTGATATTCCAAGGTATTTGATTTTCTTTGAGGCTATAGAAAATGGGACAGTCTTTCTGATGTCTTTTTCTGTCTGCTTGTCTTCTGTATATATAAAGGCTACTGATTTTTGTGTGTTGATTTTGTATCCTGCCACGTTGCTGAAGGCATTAATCGCCTTCAAGAGGTTACTGATACTATTCTTTGGGTCTGATATATAAAGGATCATGTCATCTGCAAAGAGGGATAGTTTGATTTCTTCCTTTCTGATTTGTATCCCTTTTATGCCCTTCTCTTGTCTAATCGCTTGGGCTAGAACTTCAAGCACTATGTTGAAGAGCAGTGGTGAGAGTGGGCAGCCTTGCCTTGTTCCTGA